>JAYXIM010046430.1:0-35239 GCA_037575425.1 Anastrepha fraterculus
CTTTAATGTAAGATTTCAAGTTATTTCCATGCTTCAAAAGCTGTGCATTTATGAGCAAATGTGTTCGACAAAAATGCAAGGCAATCCGACCCGCCAATTTATGCCAGATAAATCTCATAACTGGGGAATAAAACTATTCTCCATATGCGATTTAACCGGATTCTCATATGATTTCGAAATTTACTCAGGCGCTCGAGATAACGTCATACTTGAAAATACTCCTCTCTCCTCACTGGGGGCGCAGCTGTCAATAATTGGAGAACAACGTTTTCTGCAAGGCCATAATCATTACTGAATTTAGTGGCTGCATCAGTGAAAGGCATTGCATTAGCAAACGTTTACTGCCATACTAAGCATTTTATTTTTGCTCAGAACTCAAATCTGCCGGATTCGTATTTAAACACCCCCTGAATATCTCGGTTTTGGTAAAAGTTGTAAGCTTGTAATTTGGCAACACTGCTTCTATGACTTTAATGGGTTAAAACAATTTATCTGACTAATAATTATTATGTAACGACTTTTTTGGATTAAGTTTCAAAATAGAAGTCTTTGAAGATTTCAATTTTTCTCTCACTTGTACAGTGATTATTACAGAGATTTATAGTTCTTTTTAGAGACTTATATATAGGTAGATTCAGTCTCGAAATAATAGTTATCCATAGCTTAAATTCTTAGTCATAATTATTAGGAAAGTCCTTTGATTTATTTATTTATATTTTTTTTTTTCCGAAACTAGAATAACTTTTTTAAAGCTCAACCTTCAAATAAGTTTTATTCTGCTTGTAACTTTGGCCTATGCTATTTAAAGATTTTATGTTAAAACAGCACCGTTTAGAGTTTTTGAATATGCTTCAGAGCGACTCCGTGCCTTGTGATCCAAGTATTTTGGACATGGTCGTCGATTGAAAAAATTGTAATTTAGATATTTATTAAATGTTGAAAATTATGGCATGGAATTGTAGAAATGAAATATCTGCGTTTGTTTTTAGAATTTCTACAAATTTTTGAGGGGACAGAAACCTGTAAACGGCCATATTTTCCCTGATTTTCAATAAAACTATTTAAAATGAAGAAGTCAATATTTTTTTTTCAAAATTGGCATACAGTTTATCTATAGGTACATTAAAATAATATACAATTTTTTTTTTTAATCATTTAAAATGGCGGATGTACATTCAATTCTTCCAGGAAGGTCACAGCGGGGCTTCTCAATCGGCGGGCATTGTATAGCAAAATTTGTTTTTGAATCGGCTGTAAAAAAAATAATCAATAATTTTTCAAACTTCTTTTTTTATTTTGAAGATTGAACATTGTCATTTATGAACGAAAAATAATATCGTTCAAATGACTGTCACGACTGGCTTTACAGTAGGCCATTCGATCAACCCAATTTTTAAGCACATTTTCGATTGCTTGGGCTCCAATTTCATGAATAGCAACTTCGATTTCGTGTTTTAAAGCATCAATCGTCTCTCAATGGTTCGCATAGTATTTGTTCTTAACGGCTCCCCACAAAAGTAGTCCAAAGGGATTTAAGCTCCGAGGCGGCCAATTGATATATGATTATTCGGTTTTCAAAAACGGTAGCCAAAAGTTCGAGAGTAACTTTGGCAGTGTGACAAGTTGCACCGTCCTGTTGAAACCAAATGTCCTCCATGTCATCCTCTTCAATTTTTGGGAACAACTCGTTGAGCATGTCATAGTAACGCTCACCATTTACTGTAGCCGTGGCTCCTCGCTCATTTTCGAAAAAAATGGGCCCGATGATGCCGCCAGACCAAAAACCGCACCAAACAGTGACTCGTTGTGGATACAGTTGCTTCTCTACAGTAACGTGTGGATTTTCTGAGCCCCAAATCCGACAATTTTGCTTATTGACGTGGCCACCGATGTGAAAATCAGAAAAGAAGAAGAAGAGTAACCACTTTGGAAATAGGTTTTCAATATTTCCCAATTTTGTTCAAGCGTATAGCGTCCCATTTCGTAAATGTCAAACCTTTGAGTAAATTATGAATACATTGGACATGTCATTTGTGTTACCATTCTCAAAAAAATAGGTGTTTCAAAAAGCAAACGCTATATGGCCCACCCTGTAGTATCAACGTCAGTGACCTGAATACAAAAAACCGAAATGTTTTTGTTTGTTAATGTCATAATTTCTATATGAATTAAAAAAAAAAAATGGGGAAAAAAATTCGCGGAATAAAATGCCTAAAAAAGTGAATTTTGGGGCGAATATTTTTTCGAATAATTTTCGAAAACCTGTAAATTCTCATAGAAATTAATATCATAAAAAAGATGTGTCCAGAATTTGTGTAAAAGCCTTTAAACGATTAGGCCATTCAGTTCTTGCAGCACGCACGGTTTCCATAGATATTGACGTCGCTGCTCGAACCAAAGATTGTTTGGGACTCTCCAAATCCCTCTGACGTCTTCGACAGGCCATGTTCTCCAATTCTGGTCCAACGGCTTCAAATTTGGACTTCCAGAGGGCCAATGAAGACACGAATTTTGTTTTGTAGCTACTGCTAGGTGGTTATTGGCTTATGGGCTGGAGTGGAATCTTGCTGGAAAATCCAACGCTCTCCATTGAATAGAGTATTGCTCAACTGCCTCCCCACGCTTTCTAGGACATCCTCAGGGTACACTTTTGCCCCGGAATTAACCCCTTCTTCGCAGAAATGAAGAGATTTAACGCCTTTAGAAAACACTCTCCACCAAACCATT
The DNA here is from genome assembly GCA_037575425.1 of Anastrepha fraterculus. Lineage (NCBI taxonomy): Eukaryota > Metazoa > Arthropoda > Insecta > Diptera > Tephritidae > Anastrepha > Anastrepha fraterculus. The sequence goes on from JAYXIM010046430.1 coordinate 2,728, forward strand.
ACGGAGGCCGGCTGATGGCCACGATGAACCCTTGGAAGAACATTTTGTCCGTTTTCAGAAGTTTTAGCATAGATTTTGTAGTTTTGCTTATTAAAAACTTCGTCAGCACTGAAAATTTTCTCACCTGTGAAAATAATATTATATTTTCATGGCCGTTGAGCGAATGCGACCGAAGAAGCTGCTTGCATCCGTCGAGTCGACGGAAGGCTTCAATGTGAATATCATCTCTAATAAGTCTTGACATGGATCTGGTCGATACATTCATTTGTCTGGACATGAATTTTCTGCGGAGATTTCTGCGAACTCTTTCTCAAACGGCTGTACTGGTTCGATCTACGCGAAGACGACCACTTTTTTTTCTGATCCTGCAGTAAACAAAAAGGCAAATAATAGGCGAAATATTAAGACTTTTCAGCAATTCGTAAATCTCATTTGCACTTTTACCACTCTTTTGTAATGCAATCACTGCAATGCGATTTTCTTAGCTCCTCTCTAAATATGATAATATTCTAAAGGGTGGTTAAGTTTCAAGGGCCGGTTTGTATTTTGAATAAAATATAATTTTTTTAGGAAATTATTGTCATTTCTCTTTATTATGATAATATTAGTATGGCTCAATTACGTATAGAACAAAATATCGGCCAAATGACCGCCGCAGCGTCGGCGGCACACCTCCATACGATGGTCCAAATTTTCGATGTCGCTGAGGCATAATTGAGGTTCTATGCCGTTAATGTGCCGAATTATCTCATCCTTTAGCTCTTGAATTGCTGCTGGCTTATCGACGTACACCTTTTCTTTCAAATAACCCCAAAGAAAGAAGTCCAACGGTGTCAAATCACATGATCTTGGCGGCCAATTGACATCGCCGCGACGTGAGATTATTCGGCCATCAAATTTTTCGCGCAAAAGAGCCATTGTTTCGTTAGCTGTGTGACAAGTGGTACCGACCTGTTGAAACCACATATCGTCCACATCCATATCTTCCAGTTCGGGCCATAAAAAGTTCGTTATCATCTCACGATAGCGAACACTATTCACAGTAACTGCCTGACCGGCCTTATTTTGCAAAAAATACGGCCCAATGATGCCGCCGACCCATAAACCGCACTAAACAGTCACTCTTTGTGGGTGCATTGGTTTTTTGGCAATCACTCTTGGATTATCATTCGCCCAAATGCGCCAATTCTGCGTATTGATGAATCCACTGAGGTGAAAATGTGCCTCATCACTGAAGAAAATTGGTCATTCACTGTTGCCATTTCCTGCCACCACTCTGACCATTGACGACGCTTGAAATGGTCAAGAGGCTTTAGTTCTTGAGTCAATTGCACCTTGTAAGCATGTAAATGCAAGTAGAGGTGCAATTGTTGGGCACGACGACGAGTTGAGGTGGACGGCTCTTCAACCACACTATCGCGAACAGCAGCAATATTTTCTGCAGTACGAGCTGTACGAGCAAGCACTGGTGTCTTCACATCTCCTACAGACCGGAGTTGCTCAAACTTTTGCACAATTTTTCCGATTGTACGCACATTTGGACGATTAAATTTACCGAAAAAATCACGAAGTGCGCGATATGCATTTTGATTTGAACGCCCGTTTTCATAATAATTGAATAACTTTAACCCATTGCTCGATTGTGTATCTTTCCATGGTTCAAATTGAGTTAGTCGGAAATTGAAAAATGTCAAATTAAATGCAGAAGAAAACTTGACGTTTATGTGTGGTTCACATTCAGCATCGGTCCTTTAAATTTAACCACCCTTTATATATTTCTGATATAAAAAAGCTTGCCGTTCAGAAGCAAAAAAGGGCAGCAAAAACAAAATCTGTGAAACGGAGGGGTCAAAAATTCTCGAAACTGTTATGCTTTGCTGTAATACAGTTATTATTACGATGCCCTGCCCGAAAATGTGCCCTGCTACGCTTGATTTCTCAATTTTTCGTTGGTATTGAGTCAGAAATTTCAACACATTTCTATTGTTCTGGTTTTGAGCCTGCAGCTAGAAGTTGTTTTTAGTTTTTGTTTTCACATACTTTCGAAACAATTTACGCTTTGTAATTATTATCAGTGTGCGTTTGTTTGTGTTTTGTTGTTGTTGTTGTTGTTTAGCAGCACTTTTTCGCTTGCACTTTGATGATTTTCACTCCTTTGGGTTTGTGTTTAATTTCTGTTCTTTTGCTATTTTGCGCCTACGCAGCCCCCTTCACCTTTGTTGTTTAACCCTTTGAGCTGTGGCAACTGCAAGTGAAGGTTTCCGTTTTTGATTGACATATTAAAGTAAAAGTTTTGCTCTCATTTATCCCCATTCAGACAAGCAATTATTAGAATTTCAGGTATGGGATTCATTTGTACGATTTGATTTGACTTTTCTTGTATTAACATTTCAAATATTATATAGATAACTGTAAATGGCATGACAGATAGTAGTACTCGTACTCAAAATAACTTAGCAATCACAAAATCCATAGTTTTAGTAAATTTTTTAGCTGGTTAAGGGCGATGTGTGTGCTTTTATGAGGGGTGGTAAAAAAGTTTGCTGAATGAAGGAAAAGAGTGCGAACTTTACTTTTTAATATTCTCCTTTGAGCTAAATTATTATTATTATTATTCTGAGGTGGTTTAGTATTGCGATCAGAAATAACTAATGTGCCCCTGTCATGGATGCAAAGCATTTTTGTGAGCTCTAATTTTTCAATAAACTTAAGTATTTATTTAAGGGGTTATATACAGTTAAAAGGCCGAAAAAAGCGAATTTTCCAGAATTTTTTCTGAGAAAACTTTTAAATTTATTGATCTAAAAATTTGTACTCTTATTATGTTATCTTTTAATTGTATTTCAAGACTTAGTATTAGTAAAAACATTTATTTGGAAAGGAGCTATCTCCGGGAGCTCCTCTCAAAAAAAGACGTTTTGCGGTGACCATTATGTCTCTGAACTGGAACCTCTCAAAGCACTTTACATAGGATAATGAAACGCCTTTTCAAATTCGCGTGTAACTTCGGTAATATTCACCGGAACGATATTAAATTTTCTGTGTGTATTCTTAAATATACATATGTACATCAAGAAAAAAAGTGCGTGTTGCGTAGTACACATAACAGAAGTGAAACTTTCAAGGCAGACAAAGAAAGAGGGAGAGACCCGAGTGGAATGAGAGCGAGAGAGAGAGAAAGAGAATATATGTATATCTAAATAAATTCACAATATTTGCAGAGAATACAAATAGACAAAATTTACAAAACACGAAGAAGGGTCGACCGGTGTAGGTACCGCCGGAATGGATAGCACTTTATAGTACGCACAAGCACTATTCAGGAAACGGAAATAAGCGCCATAAAAGTAGGCACCAAAAAAAAAAAAACGCCAAAAAAAATTGGGACCAAAGAACGCCCCAAACAGTAGGCACCGAGGAAATATATCGCCAAAAAGTAGGCACCAACAAACAAGCGCCGAAAAGCATGCCGTGTTATTTCTCACAAGAAATTAGCAACCACAACGAAAAACTCAGGAAAAATAGCCTAAACTGTATCTAAGATATAGCTCTCTCTCTCTTTTTCCCCTACGTTATATCTTTTTTGTCTCTCGCGGAACGAAAATGCCCAAAACGTTGCGTGACTTTGAAATTTTACTCTCCATTCTCGCTCGTCCATCGACGCCTAAGAAGTTTCATTTCAAAAATAAAAAAAAATCGATTTTTTGAAAATTCTAACTGTATATAACCCCTTAAAATAAATTCAGTTCTAAGATCTCTCATAAAAGTTATTTATAGTAAAAACGAAAAAAATATATAAAAAATAATCTATCATATTTCACCCTGGAATCCCTCCATTCCGCGAATGCTTTTTCTTCCGCTCGTATTTTAGAATCTCATATTTTAAAATATTTTTCTAAATGTTGATAACTTGGATACTATATACATACATATGTACATACATAATGTTTAATTTCTTATCGAATGCGATTTTTATTGCCTTTTCAGGTACAACAAATGTACAGTTGCGCATGATTTGCAGCAACGAGCTAAAGCGTGTTATCAACTACAACAATGTGAGTAGATATTTAATGCTTAAAAATACTATATTTACAATACTTATCTATTATTGACTATTTTAAATATCAAATTTTAACGATGTATGCCTTTCTAAACCTCGATCATTTTGAATGACACGAAAATTAGTTGATTCGTTTTATGAAAATTAGTTATAACTAATTTCTATGTTTGAACAATTCTCCTGTGTGTGTGTGGGTTTTTTTATTTTTATTTTTTTATTTATTTTGTTTATTTTTTATTTTTTTTCAATACATAGGTTGATTTCGCACCAGTATTATATTAGCATTTGTGTCATACATTTTAACATTGAATTTTATAAGTTTAGCTTCATGATTTCTCGTGCAGTGCGCAAGCACATAGAGCAGGGTTTCTTATCTCCTTCCTTGCAACTCATCTGGGAACAATTTTCTTCTTAGAAATTTGTTTCTCGGTAACGAAGGTGTGACTAAATTACTACTAAAACTAAAGAACAATGAAATTAAATAGTTAAGTTACAAATTTTCGTCTAACTTAACTAAAAAATAGTGTTCAATAGCATAGAAAAGTCTTTTAAAGTCTTTAAAACCGAGAAGAGATCTCAGTAAAATCACGAAGTGCACATTCAAAAGGAGCATTACGAACATAACTTGCTACGAATTCTTGGAGGTGTAACGAATTTTTACTTTGTAGCAGAAATGGGCGATCAATGCCATCCCTAATAACATAGAACACAAAAGAGAGAGAAAGTATCGATCTTCTGGTTGGTTCGTAGGTTCAAGAGGTGATTCATCCAGAATCCAATTAGCGCTTCCGCACTATTTTGTTGCCTGACTATATCTAGTCTGTGCGATTTAAGAACTTTATTAGGTTGCTGACGTCTAAGCCGTGTTGTTCGAGACTCTCAAACAGTGGTTTGCCAAGGGTTGACATTCTTTTCTTCAATAAGGCAGGGCATTAATAGCGGAAATGGTAAATCGTTTCCTTTTTCTCTGGTTGTTTACAACTGTGACAGTGACTGCCCGTTTGACCCATTTTGGATGCGTGTTTCACGATAGGTTAGAAGTCAGTTATCACCGCCGTGAGTCTGAGTTCGTTCGTTTTAAATTTGTCAGTATTGTCGTTTGTTTGTGGTTGAAGGTGAGCCATAACATTCTGATAACTTTGCAGGTCATCTGGCCTCTCCATCTGCCATTCCGCCATTTATAAATATTTCAAGGAAATTACATTCTTGATTGCACCGGGTGGTGTGAATATCGATTCTGCAAGATTGTCGTTCATGGCGAATACCCCTCTCGCCAGTTGGCTCGCTTTTTCATTTCCTTCAATGTTCTGATGTCTCGGCACACAGATTAAGGTAACCTTATGGTTTATACTCAAGATTGTAAGGCTATTTCTGATGTAATCAGTCCTCCTCGAGGTGAGCTGAGTTTGCCGCAATAATAGACTGGCATGACCATAAGTTCTTTCCCCCAGTACCTTTCTTCATTAAACCTAAACGCATTCATAGTATCCATCTTCTTGAAATGGAGATCTACCAGAGTAACATGTGTCAGTGTATTAAGAGCCTCCCTAGGACATGGGCTAGACGCATCGACCGTAATTGCACAGACTGATCTTTGAATTTTACTAAGTAGTTTGGTATTGTAATCTCTTCCAAGAGCTTTCTACTAAACTACCGATCCGAATGATTGGTGGTATAACAGCCATACAGTGTACTTAGGTTGAAGACTCCCTTCCCTCCCTCTTCTGCCAAGCATACGTTTGCAGGCATACAAATGTGTCTCTGCTTTCCTTACCTGTTCTTCTATGCTCAGTTTCCAGCTGAGTTTAGAGTCAAAGATTTCTCCTATGTACTTTGCGCTGGATGAAAGTTTGTCCGTAATTAGTGGTAGGGTAAAATTGGGTTCATTGTATTTAATGGTAAAATGTATGAGTTCTGTTTTACGTGGGTTTAAACTTAGGTCCCAGCTTGTAGACCAAGAATTGAGCTCATCTAGCGTCCTAACACGATCAGTAGGATCATTCAACCACTGATCGTGTTAGGACACAGTCCTAATGTCATTACCACCACACCATCGGGATATGCCATTACTTTGACCCCTCCTCTTTCAGGTTTATTCAAGATTTGGTTTATCACACATAACCATAAAACTCGGGCTGTTGTGCAACTAGAGTTAGGAAGTGCACAGGTTCGAATCTCGTGCATGAAACACTAAATGATATAAAAAGTTTTTTCTAAGAGCGGTCGCCCCTCGGTTGGTAATGGCAAACCTTCGAGTGGATTTCTGCCATGAAAAAGATCCTCATAAAAAATGTCTGACTTCGTAGGCGGCATAGAAATGTAGGCCGGTCAATTTGGGGAATAAAATTAAGATTCACAACAAATAGAAGGAGTTACTCGTCCAAACATCCAACAAAGAAAACGCAACAATTTCGTTATGATTCACTTTTTTAAATCTTTATTTGGACCTTTACAATTTTTTCTGTTAAGTGGGGAAAATGATATCCTTCAAGATGCTGCCACCAGTGTTGATACACCTTTGTGCCTGTTTTATCGTTTTTTTCATAATTTTTCGTAAGATTTCCGGAGATAACTTTTGACTTCCTGACTGTTTGGTGATTCCTGTCGCATATTCTCATTGTTACGTCACGTCTGCGATTGTCTGAGTGTTTGTTGGCATAAAACCGAGACTTTAAGTATCCCTAAAGACGGAAATCTCGGATGGTTAAATCGGACGCTCTTGATGGGCATGCCAAATCGCCCCAACGGGAGATTGTGCGACTCAAAATATCCATTTTGGCCTATGCTGCTCGTGCTTCCGCGGGACAACTGTTAAGAATTACTTCAACTAGGCTACTAACCATTATTGTCTTCCAAACCCTAATACTCAATTCCTCGTTTTCGAACCCAAAACGTCGGCAGACAAAGAAAAGATACTCTGCATCTGCAATTACCTGTAAGTTGTCACAAAGTTTCAGTACAGGTCGTTTTCATGATTAAATCTATGCGGATAAGATTCTTCTTCCTCTTCCATTCCTCTTGCCACGTACGGATGCTTTGCTCCCGTTCAGTATTTCGGTTGATCAGCTGTGTTGGATCCATTTGGAGTTTTCGAAAGCAGTCAGCGCAACTGGTAGCATACCCGCGTGGACTAATACAGCATCCTCCGATACTGTGCGGAATGCTTGGCATACCCTGAAGACACATAACCCGTATACCGATTCGATGCCTTTCATGTAGGATCTGTAGGAGTATGTACCACACTGGTAAGTAGCTTCCTAGAAGCCTGCTTAGGACCTCTAGCATCTATCATAATCCGGGTTATTTTAGATGTTAGGTGCTGTTTAAAGCTCAACCTATGGTCAATAATTATTCCAAGATATTAGATGTACAGCTTAGGCTCCAGTGCGGGGTCAGCTACTGTAGGATTTGGCGTCTCAACAATTTTCCTGCTAATGATAAGAAGTGCCTTCGTTTTACGGTCTGAAAGACACAAACCACTTTAGTGATTTCGACCCCTTGATTGCAGATTGATTCAGCCTGGTTAAGGAATTTAGCAACAACTACGACTCCATTGTCAATCCGTCTGTCTGGTGATGCCCAATTGCGTGGCCCGTCGTCTGGTTTATGTTTCTTCATTCTCAGCGACTTTAGAAATCGACATCGGTATTAATGCCACTGATCAATTATGGGTCAAAAAAATCGATACCATTATTTCACATTCTTGCGGAGTATAGAGGTCCATTGCTTGTCTTTTTGTATACTACAACTGTCTAGCTCATAAGTCTTAAATGTGATAGACGTACGTCACCAGCTGCAAAAATTAGGTAAAATAGGATGATTAATTTTGCACCGCATTATAGCGCACCCGGTTTTATCAAAATCGAAGCATTGCAGTTTTTAAGAAGGTTCATTTAACGTATTTCGCCCCATATGCATGTTTGTATTTATTTATTTCGATTCCATGAGGCTAATAGAACCCGTTATGTACAACATGAAAACAATTGAAGTGAATTACGAGGGTGTCGGGCAAAAGCTACACCCACACAATTTTCTGAAGTAAGACAAATAGCTACACATACGAGTGCATATTTAATTCTAAATCTTTACAACGGCACTTTAGTTACATGCAGCAAAACAGCAATAAGTGGCGACAAAAGTTGCACTTTGTATTGGGGGCGCCAACGACGGAGGTCGTGCAAGTTTCCTAGTAGCGTCGAAAAGTTGGTGTTAGTTTTTGTGTTTTCGCGTTTTCGCATTGCTTGCGGCATTACTGTTTCATATCGCACTTCTGTTGCCGCCGTTGCCACTGCTGCCCGCGCTGGTTGTTGTATGCAACTAAGTTGTGTTAGCATTTTGTTTCGAATGCGCTGAAGATGTGCGATGGCACTTTTAAAGTTTCACTAGTTGTTATTATTGTTATGCATAGTTGCTGATGTTATGCGGCTTGTTCGTAAATTAGTACGCGTGTCTAGGTATGCTGCAATAATACGAGTGTGCGGTGCGTGGTGTGTTGGGTCGTACGCACACTCGTATGTATGAATGTATGTGTGTATGTAGGTGTTTCTGGTCATGTTTTTGGCCATGTTTGGCATTCTGCTGTACTCCCCTTGTGTTCGTACGGATAAATTATGTGCCAAGTTGTTACATGGCTGCAGCAACGATGCGCCCCACTTGGCGTGTGAGTGTTGGTTTTGTTTTCTGTTTTGGTTATTTATAGTACACTTTCAAAGTATTTCAAACGGAAGTTATTATTATTTATTTCTATTAAGATATGCGTATATGGATATGAAGCTCCAAACAAACCAAAAAAAAAAAACAATGTCATGCATGTGGTTGAGTTCTGCTGCTTTGTGTGTTATGGCTGCCAGTGGTAAGCGGATGCGAGCATTTTGCGAAAACTTCCTTGCATGAAATTCAAGTAGCGGAAGTTACTAAATGAAGGAAGAGTATTTCATATTCTTTGGTTAGAACTTTTTAAGGACACAATTTTTATTTATTTATATTTATATTTACTATAATAAAATTATCCTGAAAGTGCTTATTTAGACTTCCAGACCGGTGTTGCGTCTTCCAAGCTGAGATCTAGGCTATAAACAAAACAGCAAAAACGATAAGACTAATAAACTTACCTCCGGCAAACCTTACCATTTTTGTTCATAATCAAGCAGCGAATAAGGCACTCAGCTTTAACGCGCATCAATTCAAGATAAGTTAAAGAATGCAGAAGGTCGCTCTCGCGTATCGACCAACACACACCACACTTTGTTGAGTACCCGGCACGTATGGGCTGGAGGGAAGTGAAAGAGCGGATGAGTGTGCAAGAAAAGGCTCTGAACTTGATCTTCAGCAAGTGGTAAAGAACATAAAGATTCCTCTAAACGAACTGTACACTGCGATGGACTTGAGTGTAATCGCGGAAAGCAATAGAAGGTGGTCTCTTCCTATTAAGCGCGCTGGCCAAATCTGAATCCTAAAAGGATTAGACTATTCGTTTAAATTCCACAGATCAACTACCAGCATCTTCACAGGTGTTATAGTGGGTTGCTGCACTATTGGCACCCTAGCCACTAGATTGGGTGTACCACACAGTGACTTCTGCAGCAGTAGATAAGAAGTTGGTGCAACACCTCCTCTGTGCATGTCCTGAACTTCAATGAAGCCGTGCCAAATAACTTGGCTATTAACGAAGACCTGGGAAATGTGCAAAATGCCTCGTTGGAGGGATGTGTTACCTTCTTGAACAGATCTAAGTTGTTTGAGTAACTTATTTCGTGGATGGAAATCAAGTGTAGACACCACAATGGGCCTTAGGGTCACCGAGTGTCTTGTCCTAGACAAACCTGGCTAAACTAACTCAACCTGGGCGCTTACACCTTTGTTTGGATGTTTGGCCGAGCTCTCCCTTCTATTTGTGATGTGGCTTGATGGTTTTGGAGGACACAAGTTAGGTATTTAAAATTTAAGGGCTTACCCGATTAATTTAGTTGTAGGTTAGTAATTTTTTAGAGATATGCTAGAGAGCGACTAGTTTATTCTTTTTAATTTCTACGAGGGTCGTTTGAAAATAAAAACTACTAAATTGTTTGGGGTAAACCTTTTTTGTTTTTGACATAGTCTACTTTTAGGCTTATACACTACGACCAACGCTGTTCTTTCTTGATCAGTTCCAAAAAATAGGATTTGTCCAAGTATGGGAAATAGCCATTCGTTTCTGCAATTACCTCCTCGTATGCATAAAACCTCTTTCCCGCCAGCCATTTCTTCAAATTGGGGAACAAATAGTAGTTCAAGAAATCTGAGGAAGCCAAGTCTGAAGAATAGAAACGAGTTGGAACTCTAAAATCACTCATTTTCCTTAAACAAATGCCAATCACAAAGGAATATACCGATCTGGCTGAAGCTTGAAGTGTGTTCTTCCAAGAGCTGCTACTAACTAAACAAGGCCCACTAAATACATGTCAGCAGAAAGATTACAGCACAGTTAGGGAGAAGGTACCGGTAAAATTCCATCTTATCCTCAATACAGCTGGCGCAAGGAGTATAATGCCGAGTCTCTCTGTATGTATACTTCGTGGACAGTGCCCTCTAACGACACCCACGAAGTTCGAGAGCTGATATTCCGCTAACCTTAGAAGATCATACACGAGGCCAGAATGATTTTGCGACCTTACAAACTCCGAGCTCTTGCACAAATTTACCAGATTCAGTCTCCAAATGCTGAACACAGCTCCTGTTTCCCTTGATGGAATATGAGTGGAGAATGTCCTGCTTGGTATAGGCGAGGATTGATCAGTCGCCAGAGGAATAAGCCCAAAGTTTCTGAGAGTAATTGAGTGCCCTTAAGTATGATCCAACTTGTAGCCCAGGTTTCTCAGTCTGATTGGGGCATGTGCAGCGGCTGTTTTGCTTGCGTTGTCTACAGGTAACACAGCATCGCGTTGGGTACTATAGTAGGAGTAGTTCGAAGCGTCACACTTATTCTAATGAAAGCAGATCCTTGAACTGTCTCCATCTTCTTCACCAATGCTATCCTCTCGAGTGAGTTCCAACAGGCAAGGAATCCATACAACAGATCACACTAACGAACCTCAAGCGCCTAGCTGCTAGATCCGGACATTTGCCTCTTTCTCTGCAGGATTTCCACAGCGAATACCGCTATGAGATTGGAAATTGAATGGCGGGTGATCTCTAGCACTTTAAACGTCCTGGTTCTGTCGTACTGAATTCAAAATATTTTTGAGATAGCACTCGATAAGATGGAACTCCATCTGTTTTGTTGCTTTTTTAAGAAATAAATTGTGCAGTTTCCGTCAAACAATGGTTAAGGGGACACCGATGTCTGAGATGGGGACAACTGAAACCGGTTCTGTCGACTCTTTTCTGGCAAGTTCATCGGCAATTTAATTTCCTTTCATTTTCCTATACCCCGGGAACCCAGATTAGAAAAAGGTTTCCTGCACATACGAGACGTTTGATCTCCTCCTTACAGTAGTTGACCAGAAGAGATCTGCAACATGGCGACGACAAGGTCACCCTCCCAATGGTGATCCCTCAGTTTTGGATGCTAGGATCGCGAAGACCTCTGCTTGAAAAACATTACTAGTTTTCAGCAGTTCGAAGGAGACTCAAATCTTGGTTGATTTACAGAAAACCCCCGCTCCCACTTCAGATTCCATCTTGGATTCGTCCGTGAAAACAGAGGTATCCATGTCCATGCAGACTCTCCCCGCCTTTCAATCCAGCCTGCTTGAGAAGATAGGCTTAGCGCAACCATCAAAACCCAGTTTACGGATGGAGAGATCTGTAAGAAGTACAGAGAAGGTAAGAGAAATCTGCCTCAAAATGCTATCATGTCCTACAGGAGATTGCCTCCAGAGGCCAATCTTCTTCAATTTAACAACGCTCTGAGCGGCAGTGGATTGAACATAAAGATCAACTGGAAATAAATGCAGAATGACGTGAAGGGCGACTGTGAGGCATATTCTGCACGCCCCAGTAATGCAAATACATGCAGTCCTTTGCGCTCTCTCTAATTTAGTGGTGTTGTAGACCTTTCGAAGATCTACTCACCAAACTAGGCAGCCATATGTTAAAATTGAACCACGAGGTTGTACATCCACAGCACGGCACGTGGATTAAGGCCCGATTTAATGCCGAACATAGATTTACAGGAGTAGAAAGCTATACTGGCCGTCTTAACTCGATTTTCGATGTGTAGCTTCTGGAGCTTGGGGTCAGATATTACCCCAAGATACTTAGCTTCTGACGAGAGCGTTTGTTTAGTCTAGGAAGTCTAAAACGAGTTGATTTGAATTTTCTGGTGAATAGCACCAACTCCGCTTTGTTAGACGGCTTCATCAACGTAACTGGTGGTCCATCGACTGAGTACAGCCAATGCTTCCTCCAAACTTTCAGCTATGATACGATTGAGGGGAAGGGTCCTGAAACCAGTAGGGGACGAACAATGTTTTTACGGCGATGTACGCTATCGGAAGGGTTCGTGTTAATATCCGAGCCAATGAGTGTCACTTCAGAATGTATCTGAATATAAAAATAAAAATTTATAGGGAATTTGGTTGCAAATCCACGTCAATGCATGTGGACCAGCATTAAATATAGAAAAATATTTGGACACACACAAACATAATAGATATGTACATACATACATATATTATATCTCACCACATTAGTTTGTTTCACTAAGCCAGTGCAACAGGTATCTTGGATTTCGATTATTTGCGGTTGCTTACGATTGTTTGAGCAGGCTTTTGCACAGAAATAATATATTCAGCGATTCTTTTCTGCATTCACGCGATATTAATTTACCTCGTACATGCACACAAACACATGCATATGTTAATATGTGTCTCTTAAAGCTATGCCTTGGAGGTGATGTTTCGCGAGCAATAAGCGAGCAAATTCATTCTTTTCTCCCTCCATCGTAATCAAAATCTCAATCAGTAGCACAAACACATACATACATGTATGTATGTATTTACAATATTTTCTTACAGCCTCATGCACCTCATCGTCCTCCATCTTGCATAATTCACAGTTCATGATACTTGTCATTTTCACATCATTTCGTGCGGGTTGTGACTGTAGCTGGCTGGTTAGGTGACTGACGCACTGAACGTAGGGATGTTTTATGAATACACCGGCTGAACACAAAGTGTGAACAATATTAAAGAAAGAAGAGAGTGAAAATAAGAAAAAGTGGCGAACCGCAAATGCACAAACACAAATACATATAATATTACGATGTAGAGTGGAGTGGAGTGCTATTGGTGGTGCTGCTACTGCCGACGCTATTCCCCTTGGCAAGAATTCACCATATGCGTTTATTTATTATTGTTATGAGGCAAAATATTTTTCTGCGTTTTTTTTGTTTTTGGTTTTTGCCTTTTTCGTTTTAGTTTGCTGCCACCACTGTTGTTATCTTTATTGTTTTACAGTGTGTTTACTGTTTCTATGCTCTGCGTGAATTTTTCTATGTGCGGTTGTGTATGTGCATTTTCATTCATATGCGCTCTATTTGTACTCTATGCGGAGTCTATATAGGAGAACTGTGTACACGTGTGTGTTTACTCAACTAGAAATGAAATCAGCGCGCATACAAAGCAAACGCACACATGTACACAAACGAACACACTCACACACATGCGCTCCCATTTTTACGTTACCACAACAACGGGCACTGAAAATACAAAGCAATAGAAGTTGGAACACAACAAGAGCCTTGAAAGAAGAGAACTCAAGCATCTCAAAGGTATTATGGAGGGGCGAAAAAGAGTATTGCCAAGACGCGCGTAAAAGCAGGCAACAAACAAAGTAAAATGAATATGTGTTTGTATATGTGTATGCATACAAAGGAAGCGTTGCTAAAACCTAAGAATGACAAATATAGAAAAAGTATGAAGAAAAAAAAATATGTAAGTATGTTAAAACAACGCAGCAACCTGACGGTCTTCATGCTTATTTTTGTATGGCGGCTATGCAGACAACATTTGCTTTGTGAACGCTGAAAAGTATGCTTCTACATTGCTTGCTTTGACGCTTTTGTTAGCTTTGCTGTAGCAGGCATAATGGCTTACAAGGTGTATTTGTGTAACAGTATGTGTATGTACGTGCGTGTAACATTTATCACAAATGTGCTTGTCGTAAATCACACTGAAGCACTCAATAACCTTTTGCAACTTTGAGCGACGTGAGGCTTTTTACGCCGCAAATACACTTTGGTTGAGCGTTGAACGCACATTTGCTCTTATTTTATGCTGACGAACTGATGGAAATCATTAGCATGTGCGAAAAATGTACTTGTTGCAGTCTGTTTAAAAGAAATACACTTTAAAATTACACCTGAGCTGACAATTTCCCTTGAAGTGCCCGTGTGAAAGCTGTTTTTACTGCACTTTTGGCATTTTTTTCCGGGGAATTAAAGGAATCCAGGACTCCGAACTTTCTACATAATATTCAGATAACGTTAAAAAAATGAAAGTAAAAAAATTAATAAAAATATTCATTACATTTTTAGATACGCACTGTATACAGTGAAGCCTCCTTTGGTCGAACACTCACCGTCGGTTAACTTTTATGCGCCCAAGAGAGGTGTCCGCTCAAGGAGAGGGTAGCTTATTTTAGAAGTTTTTAAATCATTAAATACTTCCATTTTTTTATTTGCATAAAAGGTATTGATATTACATCATTCATACAAAAATGTGTATGTATTTTTTAAAAGGTGCATATTTCATTTATGTACATTAGTGCATATAAAGTAATAACGAAAATTAAAATAAATATTACATTTCAGCCCATAAACTGCGTACAACTAGACATATTAAATTTACTACTTAAAAAACTGGGAAATTTTTGATTGTCTTAAGTTTTTTGTTTTTTTAAAAGGAAATTATTTTGCAGATGGATTTCCAATTTTTTTGACAATTTGAATGCAGTCAAGTCACACATTTATTTTGTCAGTCTGCGTTTTTTAAATTTTGCACCTAATAAGGAAAATCGCACTTATTTCTTTTAAAATTTCATACAGATACTCAGTGATGACATTATAGCAAATATACTAAATTATTTGGTTTTTTATCTGAAAAAACTATGTTTGCAAGATTTGATTAGAAAAACTTTCCTACCGTTAATATTGACAAATCACTTAAAAATTCGTCATTTGTGAACGTACACTCACAAACTGTCAGAGACTTGTCTGCACAGTAACGAATACAGAGCGTACACTCCTAGAAAAGTCCCCTTCTCTCAAGGATGAATGTGAGTAAAATGTTGAACCGGGCTAAAGAATTCGTTAGCAATCCAACTGAATTTTGGAGTAGCGTTATTTTCACCGATGAGTCGAAATTCAGCATATTTGGATCGAATGGCCGCAGTTTTGCCTGGGGAAGGGAAGGTACAGCGCTCAACCCGTCTAATGTGGTTGATACTGTGAAACATGGTAGCGAGCAGGTTATGATTTGGGGAACAATGACGGCAAATAGAGTGAGGTCGTTTTGTTTTATTGAAGGCACTATGACTAAAATAAATTATATAGAAGTATTGAAGGAGCCCATTCCCAAAACTCTTGAAAAATTGCAGTTATCATCATTCACGACAACGAACCAAAGCATACTGCGTTGATTGTAAGGGAATGGTTGCTTTACAATACACAAGAAAGTATTGCCCCATCCTCTTCAGAGCCCATATCTCAATGCCATTAGGCACTTGTGGGCCTACATTGAAAGATAATTGCGCAATCAACAGATTAGTGGCAAAAGTTACCTAAAATCAGTCATTGAAGAGATATGGGAAAATATTCCAAGAGATGTCACCAAAAACGTAGTAGACTCCGAGCAACGATGCCTACAAGCAGTAATTAGTGCATATGGATAATCCATAAATTTTACTTAATTTCCATATTTTCATTACTGCCCCATTTTATGTTTGAGTTGTAAAATTAAGTTATTGTTTTGTTTGCTGGAAAACTTCCAAATAATTTAAATATTTTTTTTTTATTTTTTTATAATAAAGTACTGAGTTGAATTATTGGCTTTTGGATTGGATTTTAAAAATTGGTTGGACCGTTCTCAAGTTATAAAGGATTGAAGGGGTTAGGGGTAGTCAGAGGCCCGAAAAAATGATGATTTTCAATACGTTTTTTTTCTAGTAAATTACTGTATTTTACAAAAGTAAAAACATAGCATTAATACATCATGTTTCGACTTCACTTTAGCAAAATTTCAGTGGAGTCCTTGGAGATTCATCTAAAATCAATCGAACAAGACAAAGTAGTTTTATTAATAGATAATTTTGTGCCTGGTCGAAGTTTTTTTTTCAAAATTAACAGTATGGCGGCCTTAGGAAATATTTTTCAGATTTTTGAGAAAAAAGTCTACAATTAATTGTTTAAAAAATATCGGAATGAAAAAAAAAATCGAAATTAAAAAAAGTCCTTCGATCAGGCACGAGTTTTTTATGGTTTTCAAGAGCAGTATACATTTTATTGAAATATACCAAGCGGTTTTTAAGTTACAGTGGTTAACAATTCAAAAAACATAGTTTTGAGAAAAACGCATTTAAAGTTTTTCTTTCGATTTATGTAGAGTTATACGAATTATTTAATTACTTACACTGTGTCATCTGGGTCATATAATCATTCTTCAGCCGTCATAGCAGCTTCCAAAAAATCGATTTGCCTACGTAGCATTCCACAGCGCCCGAGCGCCCTTTGTTAATTGTTGAATAACTCGAAAAGTGTTTGTCGGAATCTCTTCAAATTGTTACACAATATTTTTCAGATATTAAACTTTAATAAAATGCAAAAAAAAGCTCATTTTTTTTTAATTTCTGACTACCGCTTAGCCCTGAAATCAGAACAAACCTGTGTCTTTTATTAACTAAACGACCTGTTTCCCGTAATGATTTTTTCTCTTTGAGAGATTTTATTATACCAAATGTTTCCAATCAACAGAAAACTCTTATCCTCTTCGTGTCCTCACTAAAAATGAATTTTTTTTTTAATTATTTGTATTTCTTCAAATGTTAATATTCACTTTGAATTTTTTGTTTAAATTACTTGAACTTTTCTAAACTAAAACCAACAAATTGCTTTATGGTCTCCAAACAATCACCCACTGTATACTCGTACTAACTTTTGTGCTATCAATTTCGCTCGCATCAAAGACCAAGCGAAGCATGCCTAAAGGGATCTAAAATTTACAATACGCACAGGATTTGATTAAAAATTTGTACTTACATATTGATAAACGCGTTAACTTCAATCTTTCGGAAAGACAGAGCTGGTACATGTATGCTTAGGTGACTAACTGAGGGTTATTGCATAATGCGTCATATCTCTTATACGCCAATTACAATACCACGCATACGATGTACTGAAATTAAAAAAATGAGGGCAAATAGTGAGACCAAAGGACGGTGAATAATTTGAGAGGTACTGCGTTCTTTATAATTTACTTACTCTTAGATTTATGAATGACCAACAATATGGCGGTGATATACTCGTATAGAGGAATACATTTCAAAAACGGCAGTAGAAACTACTAATTTTATTACTATTTAGAGCTGGTTTTGTTGTTATGATTTTTGTCATTTTGTTCTCACGTGCGGTATTGTAAATTGATAGCTGTTAAGGTAGTTAACGTCATTTACAATGAATTTCACATATATATCCTCTAACTCTTAGTTGGAGCATAGGGCGTCAACAACTGCTTTTCGCCATCGGACAGGGTTTTAGAGCGAGGGCTCTAGGCTCATTCCAAACAACTCTTTCGGCCTTTCGCTGAAAGGCGTCAGGAGGTTCGTGGTCTGTCTACATTTCGTCCTGCCTGTTGGAAGGGGCTCCATCGCAGCGCCTGTTTGGTGATATTATCATCACTCTTGCTCAAGGTTTGGGCAAACCATTGCCATTTCCTTCTGCGAATTTCAGTCGCTACATAGGATTCATTAGCTTTTCACATATTAACTCAAAATTATCTCCTAAGACTAGTAAATAATAATTAATAGGTAAAGGCTAGGTTCGATATGACAAATTGTCATAAAAACTTGTTCATGCAAATGCTGAAATTTTGTTGGGTGTGGGAATCAGTTTCCGTCATTTCTTACCCAAAGTTACGAATTATTTAAACAATTAAATAATACAAGGCTATTATGTGAAGTATGTGCCATTGGGAGCTACAACTTCGAAAATTCGAGTTCCTTTGACTTCCATTCATTGAGGCAGTTTTCTTGCCTCATCCGCAGAATTTTTCTCGCGAACACTGCAAGTGATGCGTCATCCAAGCTTCTGCGCCATATGTTAGGACCGTTATGATGAGAGCCTTCGAAAGTTTTACTTTTGTTCGTCGAGAGAGGACTTTACTACGAGTATTCAATTGTTTACTTAGTCCAAAGTAGCATTTATTGTCAAGAGAGATTTTTTGTCAGAGTTGAAGGCTGACATTATCATCGGTTTAATGCTGGTTACTAGATAAACGAAACGCCAACGGTTTGTTTGATCTCAGGAGGTACTTCGTTTTGTCCTTGTTTATCACCAGTCCTATTCGCTTTGCTTCTTTATCCAGTTTAGAAAATGCAAAACTAACAGCGCAGTTGTGAAGGCCGATCCCTGCACTTTCCACATGCGAAAAATTTTCCTACTCTGTTGGCTGCCATTGTGCCCCAAACCATTAAACTGCCGCCACCGTGTTTGATTGTAGGAGTGAGGTTTGCCTTCCTCAACGCAGAATTTGCTTTTATCCATACATATTTTTTCCTATCTGACCCATAATATGACATAAATATGACATCTTTCCAAAAGTCAGCCGGCTTATCAGCGTGCGTTTTCACTTACTTCAATCGCTTTGTTGCACTCTTCGCTGATACAAATGGTTTCTTTCGGGGAACTCATCGTGAAGCTTCCAATTTTCTCGAGGCTTTCTGCAATCTTGGCTGCTTCGATTTTTGGGTCAGCTTTAACCATTCGTTCGATTACTCGATCGTCCTCCTCATTATTTGTTTTTTTTTTTCGTTCTTTACCTTTTGCCTTTTGAAACGTTCCATTCTTTTCATATGTTTTGACGACCGATTGGATGGTAGCAAGAGGCTTGTCAACAATTGCAGATATTTCACGAATGGATCGAAGTTAGAAGGAAAGGTTAGCAGATAAATATTCTGCGAGGAGCTCTCCATCAGACTCAAATTCAGGTTTCCGGTTCACTGCAGGCAGAGATAGCCGTGTATGCGTACAACTGTCGAAAAGTAAATACTTATAATGGGTTATTCAATAGGTGCGCTTCAACTTTTTTCCGATAGGGAGGGCGAACGACGCAATATTTTTTATTTTTCGCTTGTCATTTGTAAACTTCATTAGTACACATTTCATCATGGAACGCTACACACTTGAGCAACGATTGCAAATCGTGCACATTTTTTATGAAAATAATCGTTCTGTTGCTTCTACTTTAAGAGCATTACGGCCATTTTACGGTCCATTTAACAAGCCGTCCCGTTTTGGGGTTATGTGAAGTCATTGGTCTACAGTAACAAGCCGGCGACGATTTGTGAGCTCAGAGCCAATATTGAACGCGAAATTGCTAGAATTTCGGCCGATTTATGCAAAAGAGTGGTCGAAAATTGGGTTCAACGATTGGACTTCGTAAAACGTGCACGCGGTGGTCATGCAAAAGAAATCGAATTTCATATTTAAATGTACATGTTCAAACTCGATAATAAAAAAAAATTTGTTAAAAAAGTCAAACCGTTTGTGTTTTATTCAAAAAAGTTCAAAAGTTGAAGCGCTCTTACTGAAAAAACCTATATTTCCGATAACCAAGCGGTAATTAGGGCTCTCGGGTCAACATTTTCGTCAACATACTCAACTAAATACGAGTACACCGTAGAGACCTCCAAGTTTCGTGAATGGAAACACTGAAAAAACAAAAACCACTTTTTCAATTATGCTTAGCTTCTTTAACAATTTCTTATTTGTGCTCGTGGTGAGTATTTCTTTTCTGTTCTGTTGCCGTTGCCCAGCAATATTTTGCTTGTGGCTTCACTGATTCTTTACTTTACCTTGCACTGGATGTGTACATATCCCTGTAGTCAAACCTACTAGTTTTGAATCACAAACTTCACTACCAGTTTGCTTTGAAGCTGAAGTAGTTCGTCTTCTGTCTTCTCACAGTGCTACCAACTGGTTTTTTGGATATGGCGATGTATTATACCATTTGACGAACTACCTGATCTCTGCATTAGCATTCGTTATGTAAGGTGGCGCAGGAATAGAACTCAAGTCATTTTTCTTCCATAAGCATTACGAAAGGCCTGTGTGGCAGCTGAGTGAGACCGACCGACTAAGTGAGGCCGAGCGACTAAGTGAGACCGACTAACCTAATCTCATACTGAGCTTCAAATGACTTTAACTTCAGAAATTTGTTCAACTGTGTAAGTTTATTTGTTGTTTCGAGTATGCAGCTTACCTTGCCAAGATGTTACGAAAAGGACAAGATAAAATTAACTGCGTTCGGTTGAGTGGACTTAAGTCAAATTTTGTCGCCACCCAAGCGTAAAGGACAAACGCTTTCTCCGATCAAATGTTCAACTCACTCACCAGTAGTTTGCTATAAATTCAGCCCAAATCTTCAACGAATAAATTTTATGACCTCATTTATGTGTGCATTTAATATATTAAGTAGTTGCGTGAATGGCTTGTTGGAAAAGCACATAACATTTTATTAAACCATCCAATCGGCTAACTGACCAAAAAAATACCAGAGAGAAAATGATAAATCATCGAGACAAAGGGAAAATAAAAATTCATGTAAGTATTTGTGTTCATTAGAGATTAGAGATGGTAATTTCAGGATATTGGAATCTCAGTGTGTTTAAGTAGCGATATTTTCCAGATTTGAGGATGTCGGTCCGTAGATAATTTATTGATTTTTTCAATTGTGTGATTACATATCTCCAAATGAAAAAATTGCAACAATTAGATTACTTCGAGGTTTGCACTTCGTCCTCATGGCGTTTTGTGCCCTATACCCATCACAGTACCTCATCCAGACCCAGTTTCCTTTTCAAACTCAAGATAGAGCTGGTAAGGAATATTGGAATTAGAGAATTATAACTGAATTTTGAAAAAGCTATATTCCAGTATAAATCCCGAAATGAAGGCCCCGAAATTCATTATCATCGAGTGGAGATTACAGCTCAGGGTAAGCTTTAGCTTCGTTCACAATCCTCTTCCAATCTGCACGATGCAAAGCAATAGACTTCCAGCTCCTAGTTCGTAGCTTTTTCATATTGCCCATGACTTGGTCAAGCCAGGTTAACCTTGGACGGCCTCGGGCCCGGGTCCTTAGAGAGTTTGTTGTTAAAAAAGATGTTTGAGGGTGGCTGTCTTTGTGCACAGTGCGTTCTAACCATCGAAGCTTCTGGGTTTTACTGTATTAAACGACATAAGTATAGCAACTTATCGTAGTAGTAGTATGGAAGGTTTCCAAGTTTGACATCATTTCTTATCGCATACTGAGGACGCACATTAAAGACAGGCCTAGAAAGCTAGTCGCCTTATTTTACACCACAGGAAATTTCAAAGGGTTTAGGCACTGTTTGTTGTACAACTAATTTTTGAGTTTTTCGCGACACCCAAGTAGGTAAGCGCTTCTGGGATCGACGAAGAGTTTTCTATAGCATAAATATTTGGCCTCTTATCGGTCGACTTGGGCGAAAGCCGCCTTGGTATTCACCCAGTCTCAGTTAGCTGGGAAGCAAGAGTTCGAGCGAAGATGTGGTGTTTAGGAGTGTGATTCCACGGTAGTTTTTACAGTTCCATTTGCCTCCCTTTTTCTGAATAAGAGTTACCCACCCTGCAAGCCACGCTTCCGGGATGCAAACTCGCCGTCACATTTTTAGAAAGAAGTGTAGGAAAAGTACGTTCTCGTCGAGGGATTTCAGCAGCTTCTCCAGGAGCCTTATTGTTACTCATATGAGTAATAGCTTCATGAAGTTCCATCAAAGTTGAATCAGGCTGTAATGTTGCTGGTTGTTATCGGGTGTCGGCTACTTTCGTCAGATAATAAATATAACTCCATTTTTATCCTTGTATATGCTAAGGCGAGGTAGGAAGTCTTTTGTTTGTTGCTTAACTCGATGCTAGAATTTTCTACTGTCATTGTCAAATCCCGTAGTCCCGAAATGAATATCTCGAGATCCTTAAATTAATATCCCGAAATCACTATCCCGACATTTCGAAATGAAAAACATCCAAAATAAACGTTAATAATGTTACCTCTACTACATATACAGACATTCACTACTCCCCCAGACAGTGTTGCGTAGATGCTATCTACTACCAATATTACCCGCGTCTGAGTAAATGGAGGAAACACACATTAAAATACTGTCCCGACTTGAACATCTTTTCTCATTTGTTCATTCTCTTGTCTCTTGTCCGTTGTCTGATATTTTCGCCGCAGTAAACCTGGCCAAGATGGCCGAGATAATGGCAGTTGGAGCGAAAGTAAAGTGCAGTCGAGTGTGTAAAATGTTATCGCACACAAAACATCAAATTTCATACATCATAAAACATATTGGCTTAAAAAGTAACCATTTCACAAGGCACCATACAAAATACTCGCACAAACTCACACACACACACATTTACCTACATATCTTATTAAGTTTGATCCCAATAAGCAAAAGGTGGAATATTTTCACTTGGTCAGCCAACAAACGCAAAATAATGTGCAGGCAATTGTAGACGCTTGTGTGATTCTATTGGTTCCGGGTTCGATGTCCGCTGTGGATGCGGAATACGAAATAATAGAAAAAGATTTCTCTAACGGGGGTCAATATCTCTCCTATAGTAGGCCATATCGAATCTCCTTCTCATAAAAACCATTTGCCGTTCCGTTTTTATCCAGTTTGGATCTGCTCTCATAAAAAATTGTTCCTAAGCGATTAAGTTCCACGGTTCGCACGAGCTTTTCCAGCATCAGGTTAAAGTCACACGACAGAGGGTCACCCTGTCTGACATCTCGTTTGGAATCAAACGGCTCGGAGAGATCCTTTTCAATGCTGTCGGTGCTGCTGGTATTGAGCAGCGTCAACTTATTGGTAGTACGAAGGATTTAATTGATCAACCATGTCTCCTCGAGCGTTTTTTTCCATATTCCAAGTCCCTTCGTAATAATGACATTTTTACACAAAGTTTTTCCGAACTCTATGTTTCTAATGCTTCTTTATCTAGAACAAATATCAAATATCACAACTTTTGTTTACTGGGAGGGTGTTTGTGTGTGTGTGTGTATTAAGCATATTTCCATTGCTAGCTTTCGTCCAACAATCATATTGGACTAGCTGAGAGCAACATCTTCTGACTGTGACATCAGTAATAATTTGCACAAACAATAGGGCAGCGACAATAAAATGGGAAAAGACAAGACGAGACGAGGCCAGACAAATCAACTTCAATGAAATGTTCCTTTTTTCGGCTTTTTCAGTGAATACATTTTAAAGCAGATTGCTTACAACAAGAATATGAAACAATGACTGGGGCGATCTTAGCGTATTAAAAGGGAAAAGCAAAGAAAAGAAGGAAATGTTTTTCACAAGCAAAATAGAAAAAGTCCACCTTCATCTTGTTCTGACACTTGCCGCAAGTCTTTGCCACACGATGCGCTTATCGTCACCAAATCATTTTGCGCTCGCTTCGAATTTGTGAGTTGATGCATGAAAAAGGACGTACGCTTTGTACGTTGCTGGTACGCCGAGCATACAAAATGGACATAACAGTGTACGGCTTTCTTGGACTGAGATAGAGTGAGTGAAAAAGATAGAGAAAGAAAGCTGAAGGAAAGTGTGCTATCAGTTTATCTTTTTTTCTTTGCCTAGACTACTTCTTGGATTGTAAAACCATAGAAAACTAAATGGCGTACAAAGAAACTATAAAGGCGAGAAAAGCAAGCGAAGGACGCAGCACTAAATCGGTCAGCAGTCTGCAGAAAAGATTCTCAAAGGGAACAAGAGTCACTCTAGTATAAAAGAGATTATTTGAAACCGCTTGGATTCCTCTTTTGAACCTTATCATTGCAAATGAAACAAAAAAATATATGTAAAAAACAACTAAAAGGAAATCGAAATCAAAAATTTCAAAGTTGCTTTCCAGCGCAGACAAACGAAGCAGCTGCACGTCACTGTCTTTCAAAAGTAGGCAAAGAGAACAAAACATAGGCGGTCATAAGTAGCTTTTAACAACAAGTTAAGTGGAGTAAGTTTCTTACTCAAGAAACTCAAGAAAATAATGAAGCCAGTCGGCAGCCACAGCCGCCAGCAGCCAGCAGCAAACTAGTTGAGTAGAGGAAAGTAGCTGTGTGGTAGACTGGCTTTCAGCTTTTGAATGCTCGCAGCAAGAACATAGTTGAGGCGGAAATCGAAATAAGGAACGCACTGCAAAATCGTGTCTAATAAACCAGCAACCAACAGGCTTTAGGAGAAGGGCTGCCCATGCATCTTTGATGGGATTGAGAAGTGTAAAAACTTAAGTTCTGCTAGGCAGGTTTTGCTAAGTGCATACGTACGTACACATAAATTTAGCGGCTGTGCGTGAGTACGCATGCGATTGCACAAGTGGGCATTTCGAAGGCGAAGCACGCGCCAAGCGCGCAAAATTATTATCGATAGTTGCTTTTTCTTGTTTCGATTTTATTATATTTTTGAGCTCAGTCATTTTGTAGTTGCATTGAAATCTTTACTTTGCGTTAAAGAAAAGTGGGCTCCTAATTTATGTTGTTATTTTTTAGAAGAAGGAAATGCGAGTTTGTATAAAATACAAACTGACGTAGTTGAAATGATTTTAGAATAAACTGGGTTGGCCATAAAGAGGAGAAGTATTTGTTTCTGAAAAAAGGTAATTAAAAAAATTATTAAAAAAAAAACAAAAAATTAAAAAAATTTAAATAAATAAAATATAAAAAAAATTAAATAAAAAGGTAAATCTCTTTTTATTATGAAAACTATAAATTATAAATTATAAAAAAATGTAGCAAATCTTAACAAAAATTAAAGAAAAGTAATAACGAAAATTTAAAAAATATATATAAAAACCTTGGGAAAGAGTAATAAAAAAATAACGGAAAAAAATCATATCACACAAATAAAAAAAAAATTAAATATTGCAAGTATAAAAAAAGTAAAAGAAAAAGTTAAATTAAATTCAAATTTAAAAAGATATTTATTTATATTAACAATATGAAAAAAATATTAACAAAAATTGAAAAAAACAAGTAATACAAAATTTAAAAAATTTAGCGAAAATTAAAGAAGAATATTAATTAAAAAAATAAAAATAAAAAAAAACAAATAATAATAACACAAATGTAAAAAAAGAGTTACATTTTTTTTTGTTAAATTATGTTTAAATACAATTTAACATACATTTTGTAATGATCAAACTTAACTTAGTCGGAATGATTTTTGAATAAACTGTTTAGCCATATAAAGGGGAAGCATTTGTTTCTGAAACAAGTTTAATAAAAAAAATAAAAAAATAAATAAATAAAATGAATCAATTTAAAAAATTTAATTAAATAAACGAAAAATTAAAAACAAAGATAAAAAAATATATAACAAAAGTTAGGAAATAATAATAAAAAATAAAAAACTTGTTATAACACAAATAAAAGTAATTAAATAAGTAAAAAAAATTTAAAGAAAAAATTAACATAAATACAAAAAAAAAAATTACAAAAAACATTAAGACTAAATATTTTTTTATTAGATTTTTTAATTATAAAAACTTTAAGTTATAAAACAAAAAAATATAAATTCTAAAACAAAAATTATAAATTATAAAAAGAAATTATAAATTATAAAAAAAATTATAAATTATAAAGCAAAGCTTATAAAAAAAAATTAAGGAAAAATATTAAAAAAAAGAATACGAAAAACTATTATAACTCAAATTAAAAAACGAAATTATAAAAAATTAAATACTTTTTTTGTTAATTATAAAAGTTATAAATTGTTAACTAATAATTAATTATAAATTAAAATAAATATTGACAAAAAAATAAAAAAAATTATAACAAAAATAAAAAAATCGTTACAAAAATTTAACAAAACAATAACACAAAGTAAAGAAAATAATACCAAAAATTTAAAAAAATTAAGACATTACAAAAAAAGTTATAAAAAATTAAATACTTCTTTGTTAATTATAAAAGTTGTAAATTGTAAACTAATAATTAATTATGAAAAAAATTAAATAAAATAAAAGAATTGTAGCACAAATTTAATGAAATAATAACAAAAATTAAAGAAAGTAATAACATAAACTAAAAAACTAAATAACACCAAAAACTAAAAAAAAAATTAAGATATTAAAAAAAAAAATTATATAATACTTTTTTGTAATTATAAAAGTTATAAATTGTAAATCAAGAATAACGTTGCTTCACTTGTTCCCTATCGATCTGGCTGGCAAAGCGATTGCAGCGAAAGCAGCGACACGCATGAATGCTACATCGAAATGAAATAAGTATCTTGGCCATTCGGCCATACTGAATAGGAACACTGTTATCTCTTCCGATATAGACTATCATGTAAGTCTTCCATAACCACCCTTGCTATTCTTCTGTTCACTCCCAACTAGGGAAGAATGGAAGACAAATCTAACCGAAATCGATGGCCCTCTGATTATATGTACAGATGGTTCAAAACAAGACGGCAAAGTGGGATTTGGAATCTTTTCCAATTCCCCTCTCAACGAGAATGTCGATTCCGCGGATACCGGGTCACAGTGGATTCCGAAGGTAACTGCAAAGCTGACTGAGCTCTGCAAGAGCACTGTGAGCTGACGCGAATCAAATGTTAGTAACTTACCCACAATCCACATTCCGCTCTTAACATGTAAATTACTTATTGATCGAGAATTTCACAACATTGCTGATCGGAGGAGTTGAGTGGAAACTACTTGCGTTACGACCAGACAAATCTGGCCGTCTTACAATCTGAAATAGACAAAAATATAATATCTCTTATCACCGGCCACTGCCTCTGCACTCACGCACGTCGGCTCGGGGTTCCTCAAAACGACCTGTGCAGATACTGCGAGGACGAAGATGAGGAAGTATCGAGCAGACATTTGCTGTCCAGTTGTCCCGGTCTAGCCAGAAGTCGACTCGCTCTTCTAGGCTCTCCAACAATTTACAATCTTTCAGTACTCTCGAACCTGAAAATCGAAACTCTCATCAAATTCTCGAAACGAATTATTATCTTTGACCAAAATCTACAATAAAAATCTCGGTTAGGTGGGGAAATCATATAACATAATGAGCTCTAGGGCAACACAACGGACGGTCTATGTGGCACTCCGATGCGGGGTCACCCTTAAACCAACCAACCAACCAAATCAATAATTAATTTAAAAATTCAAATAATTCAAATTAAAAAAAAAAAAAAAAAAGATTAAAATAAAAATAAAAACTAAAAAATAAAAAAATTTTTACAATTTAATAAAATAATACCAAAAATTGAAGAAAATCATTACACAAATTCAAAAATTAGAAAAAAAAAAAAAATAACAAAAATGAAAAAAAAACACAAAAAGGTTTTTTTTTGATTCTAATTTTTTTTTGTTTTTAATTACATCTAATTGTTGTTTGTTAAAAAAAAGTTTAAATCTATTTTTGCTTGTGCTTCAACTGTACGGTTATTTATTTTAATTTTAGTATGTGATCCAGGAATTTCTGAAGTTTGGTCTTGCATGAAAGATTAAATTTATAGCATAAGCAGATAAGTCATCACTGAAACAGTTGATGTTTGTAAGTGATTGACCAGGATACAAATCGTGAGATGTAAATTTTTTGGCAGAGTTTAAAAATACTGAGAATTCTTTGACATTTAGTTTTTCTTTAAACTGTGGTATCGATATTCAAAGTTTGCAATACATCGCTCCATTTTTTAACCCAGTGTACACCACTAGGCACTGTGCGCCCTAGTCTGCTTAGCAAGGATATGCGGAAATCTGTCATTTGGCAGAGAAAAACAGTGCGAAACATAGTAAATAAGAGTATGCAAATATTGTGAAAGCAGATTGGTGATAATGAGGATCATGTAATTCGGCGTGGTTACAGGCAAAAAAGATCAGTTTTTTAAAAAAGAAACGCAAAAGCCTCTCTACTGGTATATATTTTTCTACATCCCAAACTTGTGCCGCATAAAACATAATCGATCTTGATGTTTAGTTTTCTAGAATGTATTTTAGCAATGTAGCATTTATTGCTGTTTTAGAGTCCCCAAGCTTCAAATCCAAGTGCCTGCTGTAAGACCGTTTGTAGTTAATCAATACGCCAAGATTTTGATATTCATTGACAATCTCTAAATTTTCATAGCCAAACTTCCAACTGTATGAAGCAGGAATTCTGGTGCACTCTCTAAGCACCACACATTTAGACTTAGGCAAATTAACTTTAGGGACCAATTGAATGCTATAATCTCGTATTCTATCGACGGTATCCTGTAGGTCGGTCGGACGCTCGGTAGAAAGGCGGACGCTGACGACTTGCATACATAAGAAATTTAATGTAACTGTTAGCCACATTTATTCCACCCGGTAGAAATTCGTTTAAGTAATTTAAGTACATGGAAAACAAAATCAGACTTGTCTAACTCCTTGATTTAGAAATTAAATGAGTGGGATAGTTTTTCTTGCAGCCAAAATTGGTTTGTTGTATCTTTGTACAAACAATTTTAATTTCCACTTTATGGCTCGAAAGGTCGTAAGATGCAAGTTTATAAAAAATCATACCTCGCGTGGTAGTATCGAATGTACATGAAGAATCAACAAAAAATGCAAAAGTTTTCTTCTTAGCCTTGCAGTTTAGATTCACAATTGAAGACAGGTCAAGAAGATTATCTATTGTTCTGTATCCTCTCCTGCTTCATGGTGTGAATCTCCTTGAACTGACGTTTCCAACCTACTATGCCATTAGTCGAACTGACGTGGCTGTGACAAGTTTTGGGATTGCCCCAATGCTTCCACCTTGAAGGGCCAGCCCTACATTACTTCGCTTTTCCATAAACAAAAAGACTGCAAAGAAATTTTTACACAAAATAAAGGGTTATCTAATAAGAGGTGTTATTTTGATATGCAAAGAAAAATGCTATTTTTTAATATAAATGATCGGATATTTATTTCATTATAAAGAGGAGGCTATACCGTTAATAGCGGAAAATAACATCAGCCAAATGACCACCACGACCACGCGTACGGGACAATATACTTTTCATGAAATTTTCCATAACCGAAGTGCAAAGTGGCTGCCCTATGTCCTCGATAGCCTCACGAATTCCATCTTTGAGGTCTTGAATTGACCCTAGGCTGTTGGCGTAGACCTTCTCTTTCAGGTGTCCCCAAAGAAAAAAGTTATAACGTGTTAAATCACATGATCTTGGTGGCTAATTGTGATCACCTCTTCAAGAGATAACACGGTCCGGAAACTTTTCCCGTAAAAGATCAATGGTTTCGTTGCTTGTGTGGCACGTAGCGCCGTCTTGTTGAAAATAAACGTTGTCCAGATCAATACCATCCAATTCCGGCCATAAAAATGGTTAAGCATCTCCCCATAGCGCAATCCATTGACCAATAACTCCTGTTATTGGAAAACCCTTTACTTATTCAGTTTGAATTATCAAAATAATTTAGTACACAAAGTTTTATAAAATATCAAAATTCACGAAAAACCGCAAACTAAATCGCCTTTTTGTGTATTTTTGCGTGCTTAGTATCCAAATTGGTGAGTCGTTTTCTTCCGCGTGTAAAGTGCAAATTGTTGGCCTTTATTTTACTCTCAGGAATTGGCTATACGCAATCACTCTTTGTGCGTATTCGCTGTCGTTTAATTTTCCGATTTAATTAATGTTACTCATACGCCCCATGTGACTCTGCCATTGGTAAATTTTTAATACACTTAATTGCAGTGAAGTTATTTGTTGCACACTTAAGTACGTTCTGCTTCTCAGCTTAATATGAACTAAAAGAAAAAAAAAACGTTGAAAAATTTGCTTAAATACTCAGAGTTGTTTGTGTAGTCTTTTACCGCTCGGCGGCGCCTTTGATTTCTTCAATTTGCTTGCGTCCTTTAAAAATATTCGCATGCGCGTTTAAAGCAGCATACAGCCAATATCAGCGATGCTGTTTTCCCAAGTGAATATGTACCCAAGTAGATATATATTTGTGTAAACGGGTATTAACAATCCAATACATACGCATGAAAGGCACGTTAAATCAATACACTTAATGAATGTAAACAATGCGTTTTACTATATACGAGTATTCACATACAGGTAGTATTTTATACACAATGGCGAAATTCTCGTAAAGCAGTAGAAATGCAGAAAAACCAAAACCAACAACAACAATAGCAAAAGCCGAAAACGCAAATTCATGAAAGAAAAGATGACGCTCCGGAAATGTGTATGTATGTAAAAAACATCTGCATTTGAAGAAGCCTCGAAAAACCGAAAAACTACGCCACCATCTCCCCGTAGCCGCAAACCACATAAGAGCAATCAAGTGGCAGAACGGCTTGGGTGAGATGATGGAACATTTGATGATGCTCGGCGAATAAATGCCAAACTCGGGTGTATGAGGTTTGGTAAGGCATGTAGCTGGTGTTGGTGACAAAGCGAAGCAGTTACAGGCAATTTAAATATTTATATTGTGAGGAAATAAGTATATACGCGTACATGTATGGGCCGCCGCCAGCAAGACGACTTCTCGGTCACAAGTTGCAGCTGGCGCAGCAATAAACCATATATGTTTCGACAAACTTGCTGGCGCTACCTGAGCATGTGTAGGTGTATTAACGCACACGTGGAGAATTTGCGTTCCTTAATTTTTTTCTGTTTCAACTTTTCGCAGAATGCCGCGTTTTTATACCTTTCACAAAGGAGATGAGCATAGTTCAGATATGTGCAGAATTGTAGCGGACTTCCTTCTTCACCATCAGGACTTTTGAGATTTTTTGGATTGGATTTTCTTCTTATATTAGTAGATATCTATGGCAAATTCCGCGCCAGTTGCAATGCAATTAGACTAAATGCATGCCAGCCCTGGAGAGCTTTCAGGTTTTGGTTTCCAAAAATTCTATGCACGAACTTTATATTGTCTGATTCAATTCTCTCGAAAACTAGACCTGGATGCTACCTGGGTGCTCGCATTTTTGAAAGACTAGAATTTATCCTTGAACTAGAGATTGCGCGATTTCTAAAGTTCACCAACAGTACGCGCGTCTTGAGTGGTGCATATTTTCGCTAAAATAAGACTGATTTGGTATTACTATGGACCAAAATTGTCTCTTTGTGGCTTCGGCCAACCAGTGTAACCTAACCTTATCGAGACTTTAAAGGAGCTTAGTTTACATTACTCCACAATTCTGCATAAGAATCGCAGCAAGTTTTGAGTATGGTGACGGGCTAACGACTATCTTCACTGATGGCTCAGGCCTAAATATTGAGTCGGGGGTGGGATCCACTCAAAAGCATTGCAGTTAAGCCTATGCCTACGTCTACCAGATGACTGCATAGCATTTTAAGTTAAACCAATAGCTATAAAAAAGCTGTTCTGTGGGTAAGCGACTCACATGGAGTAGCAAAACCGATTACTATCTACGCTGATCATCTTCCTGTTACTAAATCTCTACAGTGCAATAATACTTTTGCCCCGTATATTTTTATCCGTGAGAAGGCTCTGGATTAGGTCACTCTGCTAACTAGACAGGTTTAATCTAGAAGAAATGAGCACAGAACTACGCCGCTCTCATTAGTACTGTGGTTGTTATCATCAGCGCGCACTGCCTAATCTGACACGTATGGGGTTGACCTTAAATGACTTCTACCGCAGCTGCAGAAACAAGGTGGAGGTGGAGAGCGTTGAACACTTCACCACTATCCCGTTCTTGCCAGAACGAGATATCGCTCTCTAAACTCTTACCTCTTTGGATGTCGAGCAGACTTGGAATAGGTAGCCGTCCACAGTAATTTCTCGTTTATTCGAGATACGAAGTAGTTTCATCACATTTGGGATTAGAGAGCGAATGTGAGTACAAACTATTGCTAATACAATTAGCCTCCAAGCCTAAGTGGGCTCCAGCTACACCCTTATGGAGAGTGACAACCACCGTAACCTAACTTAACTTAGATCGATCTGCATTGCAAAAATCATCTATAGATGGGGCAATGGGCCTACTTGTAGATTAACTAGCGCGCTAGAGCGGAATGCACACAAATCTAGGTCCCTCATCTATTTTTCTGCCACTGCCTAATGCATACACATGGGAAGCGTATGCAGTTCCCTGCTGTTGCCCAGCTCTTGCCCAAACTCAAGTGTGAACTCTTACTTCTTTGAGTGTTTGACCGACTTAGAATTTGAAAGCATTCACAATATTTCATACTTTACTATATCCACTGCGTGTT
>JAYXIM010046433.1:0-31132 GCA_037575425.1 Anastrepha fraterculus
AACAAATTTATAGAATTTTTTTGGACCTTTAAGGCCATTTTGTTAAATTTTTTTTTTTGTTTCTTAAGATCGTAGTTCGCACGATAGCGACATTCATGCTGAACAAGCACCTTTTTGTTTTTTTTTTTATTTCAGACACCTGTGAGTCCCGGAATTCGTGTAGCCTGCGACATACCGTTTTGTGGAAGACCATTTTTTGAAGGCTGATAAATTTTGAACTAACCTCGTGTGGCCAAAATTTTAATTTTTTAACGAAGGAGCAAAAAATAAAATATTCAAAACAAAAATAAAAAAAATCTTCTTTCGTTTCTGTTTTACACGCTTTTAGAGAGAAAGAAAGAAACACCCAAAAATCACCATTCCAAATGAGGCGGGGTTTGCATTTTTATGTCCGTCACTGTACCTATGATTGAACATTACTATTTGAGCAAAATTAGTATTAAGCAGTGTAGTAGTATTCAGTTTTCGGACGCTGCCAAAGGAACGTAAATAAACACTATTGTATTGGTGTAACGAACAAAAGCATTTGCGCATACACACAAACATTATTGTATAATTATCACTTGCGTATATGTATGTAATTGCATGCATGCATGGATGTGTGTGCTGAAGCTTATGTGAAAATGCTATGTGTTGAACCTTGGGGCAACGTGAGAGCTGTCGTCCGAGAGGCTGTTTAATTAGGCTATGGGAGTGGATTTCTGTGTTTGTTTGCTTGTTTGCTAGTTGCCGGTGTTAATTTGTTGTTAACTGTGAATAAATGTATGTATGCCCGTACGTACTGCCTACACACGTGCGCGCGCATGATTACATTTGGTTCGGTTATGCGCCTATGCCTATGCTAGATTGTACGTTGGTGTAGTGTTGAAGCGTCTTATTATATCGATAGAAAATTAGTTCTATAAGTCCTTGACGATTAGTAGCGCACAGCAGCAGCGGTAATGAAACAGTAATGAATGCAACGCAGTGGTTGATGTGAGTGTGGGTCTGTGTGCGTGTACGCTATGGGCAGGTATGATAACTTATTGGCCAAATGTGGCGAACGGTTCTTAGCAGGTCAAATGCTCTTAGACGAGTACCATTAGCAACATACATATTTTAAGCATAAGTATGTGCCTGTGTATGTTTAAAGTTTGTGTGGCCGTTGGTGTTTTGTGGCAAAGTCTCAATTTACCGAGCGTACAAAGCATAATGGGTTTGCATATGCGCATCTATATGCATAAGTATAGTATATATATGTAAACCTATGTACGCTTCTCATAAAAATTAAGGGAATAGTAAAATTTCCTAAATTTTTTACTGATTTATCTCGGTGAAAAATGGTTGCGCGGAGTTCCGACAAAAAGCAAATTGAAAGCAAAGATAAAATGGACTTTTTCGTAAAATGCGGATATCTCAGAGAGAAATGATCGTTGCGAGAATTCAAAAAAAGCAAATTGAAGCTAAATAATCAAGCTACTTGACTGTATGGCTAGTTTTAGTCGGAAAAAATTTTGTCAAGCCCGTGCAACAAAAAAAAAAATGGAAAAACTTTCGAACATATTTGTGTCGCCCTTTACCTGACGATTACAAAATAACCAATTTGCTCAAAAATCTTAAAACTAGAAGTTGAAAGCTTCAAATTGCTTGTTGTCGGAACTCTGTGCAACCATTTTTCACCGAGATACAGCTTTTCAAAAATCGTTAACAAATTTAGGAAATTTTACTGTTCCCTTAATTTTTGTGAGAAGTACATATGTATACTTAATCCTGTCATAAGTTCTGTTACAAGTTAAGTCTATTATAGATATCAGATTGTAGTCCTTTTTTTATTGAAGTTAGTTTTATTTAATCATAAAAATATGGATATTGACGTCACCGCTCGAACCAAAGATTATTTGAGATTCTCCAAATTTCTGTGAAGTCTTTCAACGGCCATGTTCTCCAATTCTGACCACAAACTTTAGTCTAATGTATTAAGATCTGGATTTCCAGGCAGTCAATCTTCTGCGGAGGCCGCCGTAGCCGAAAGGGTTGGTGCGTGACTAACATTCGGAATTCAGAGAGAACGTAGGTTCGAATCTTGGTGAAACCCCAAAATGAAGAACAAGTTTTTTCTAATAGCGGTCGCCCCTCTACAGGCAATGGCAAACCTCCGAGTGTATTTCTGCCATGAAGAATATCCGTATAAAAACTGTAGGCCCCTCCATTTTGAGGAACAACATTACAACGCACGCCACACATAGAGGAAGAAACTCGGCCAAACACCCAAAAAGGCTGTACGCGTCAATTATATATATATATATATCTATATAATATTGCTTTTTAGACACCGCTGGGTGGTTTTTGCTCTATGAGCTGGAGCGGAACCTTGCTGGAAGATTCAACGATCTTCATTGAAGAGTGTATTACTCGACTGTTTCGCCACGCCTTCTAAGACATCTTCCTGGCACACTTTTGCCTCGGTCTTAACTCCTTTTTTCGCAAAAATCAAGAGATATAACGCCTTTACAAGACACTTCCCACCAAACCATTACGGGAGCTGGATGGTGGCCACGCTGAACCCTTGGAAGAACATTTTGCGCGTCTTTAGAAGTCTTAGCATAGATTTTGTAGTTTTGCTTATTAAAAACTTCGCCAAGAGTGAACATTTTCTCATCTGTGAAAATAATATTTTCATGGCCGTTGACCGCGTGCCTTTCTATTAAACACTCCAAGCGTCACTTCATCGGATGTTGTCATCGTCCACGTTTTTGCGCCATACGTTAGGACGGGCATGATGAGAGCCTTAAAGAGTGTTAGTTTTGTTCGTCGAGAGAGGACTTTACTACTCAATTGCCTACTTAGTCCAAAGAAGCATTTATTAGCAAGAGGGATTCTCCATTGAATATGAAGGCTGACATTGTTACCGGTGTTAATGCTGGCTCGTAAGTAATCCAAATCTCTTACAACCTCGAGACTACAATCATAACTGTCAACAGTGACGTGGGTACGTGGATACGCGAATGCGCCGACTGTTTGCTTGATGTCAGGAGGTATTTCGTTTTACGCCAACAATTGTACGCTCTCACAATATAAAAAATTGTGCCTGTGCGATTAAGTTCTGTGGCTCGGGCGATATTTTCCAACATCAGGAGGATTTTTACGTGACGGGTCTCAAACCGGAACATAACCAGATATCTTGGCTTGCTTCACATTCTCACGTTAGTACGCTCTCGAACGGGTGTTCGGTAGTTGCACGGAGGATACTGATTCCGGAGGTATAATTCCGGAAGTTGTGAGCTGCTTAAACCACATGTAGAATAATCGCTCTGGCTACTCCCAAGTGAATGACGATCAGTGGATGGCTACGTATGGAACCATCGTTTCCGTAGGTTAGGTTAGGTATAACTGGCTGATCTGAAGATATCTCACATAGACCGAAAGTGCCTGTAGTGTTACCAGAGATGTTGGAGCTTTAATAAACAGTTTAAACTTTTGTCAGCTATATCCGTGAGAGATGAAAAGTATACCGACCCCAGGCAGTTGTAACGAGTTCTGTTTAGAGCAGGACAGTGGCAAAGGAGGCGTTTTAACGTACCGCTTCCTTCTTCATAAAAGTTGCATGCGTCATTCTGGACTAATCATATTTTAGTTGCGTGATATGGAGTGTTACAATGTTCCGTCAGTCCTCTAACCAATATTTTACACTACATCCTTGGGAGTGATAAAATGGAGTTGGTTGTTTTTGTGTTGCAA
The DNA here is from genome assembly GCA_037575425.1 of Anastrepha fraterculus. Classification (NCBI taxonomy): domain Eukaryota; kingdom Metazoa; phylum Arthropoda; class Insecta; order Diptera; family Tephritidae; genus Anastrepha; species Anastrepha fraterculus. The sequence goes on from JAYXIM010046433.1 coordinate 3,718, forward strand.
ACTCGTAGCACTATTTTGGCAATCCTGTTGGAGGTCGGGAAGCCTCTGTTATAGACTGTGCTTCCAGAGTTACTTCCTCTTCTAGGTCCGTCTTCTAGTTCTTAGAGTGAAGAAGTGCTTTAGCAAGCTCGTCAACTCTCTAATTTCCTTCTATGCCCCTGTGCCTTGATACCCAGTACCATACCGTTCTCATAGAACTTTCTTCTCATTTGTGCCTGTTATGGCTACATTATTTTCATTAAGTAGCAGCGGTGTCCTCTTTTTAAGGTATACTCCGCAAGATCTTTTGAGCATTTTGTGAAGATTGAAGCGGTCATGTGCAGCTTGCAGTATCTCTATTTCATTGCAGTAATTCCTTAGCCACTCAGTTTTCGCAACACTCACTTTTCGAAGGATTTCCTGATTTAATTGTCAGAACTTATCAGCACCGAGAAGCGGTAGTTATTTTGCGCAGTGCTAAAAAGTAGTGAATAGTTTTAGCCAAAAAGGTTTGAATAGTTTTAGCTAAAAAGGTTTGAATAGTTTTATTTTTCTGCAGCACTTAACAATTTTGGTTTAAAAATAATTGTCTCTGCTACGTCTAGTCCCATTATATTTTGCATTATTTTATTGTTACTGCCACAAACGAATAAAAACAGTTTCCTGTTTTTTTGTAAAGTGACCGGAATCATTGAAATTCACTTTGTAAGGGAGAAAGGCACACAAATTCTTACTGCGGTTCGCCACAGAAAACCACACAAAAAAATAAACAAAACAAACAAAAAAAAAAAACCAAAAATAACCACAAGCAGCTTACGCCATTATGAGTGCCGCAAATTGTTGGTTGCGCTACATCATTTAAAAGGTCTAAATGTACATAGAAAAAACTAAACGAAACAGTAACGAAAAATTCCTTAAAATAACTCAACTTCCGCTTCCGTGATTGGCAACGATAATAATTGCCTCACCCCGCAACCCCTCTTTTGCGCCAACCATGGGCTTCAAATAAACACTGAACTCAATTTGTATGCTTTGCTGGAGTGTTGTTGTTGTTTTTGTTTTGTTGCATTTTTAATGGTAATAGCACTGCAGTAAAATAGAGCTTGAAATTGACCTCCTGCCGCGTTTGGCGCTATTCTACTTACATAACCGCAATTCGCATGACGAAATACGTTAAAGCAAAATAAAGACAAACAAAAGAAGAGGAGCATAAAAAGGAACTGAAATTCATAACTTGCAGTTAAAGTTAATTGCAAACGATTCGAAAGTGCATATATGTACATATATCCAAGCACTTGCAAGAATATTTATGAATGAATGAGTTGGTTGGTGAATTTGCTGATAGCAACAGTTCAACGCGAAGTGTACGATACGAAGCTGAGTGATTGGCAAGTGAGTGAGCGGGCATACTTCAATCTAAGTACATACATACGTACACACTGCTTGCGGTGGTTGGAGGGGCATAAGTAACAGAGTAAGTCATACTCAAGAGCCATAGTCCTTTCGTGAATTGGTCTATCATAAAAAGTAACTGCGAATTTTTGCCGTTTGCAAACGTTTTCCTTTGTGCGCAAAATGGGTTTTGGCAGCGTCGCAAATGGCGACGGCAAAAACCTGCAATTTCCGCAGGAAGTCATCACTATGACATACACACTGCAGTAACGCACCAATACATGCATATATGGGAATACAAGTACATTTATGTGTGATAAACGGTTACATTTCGCGCTCGTTACTTTTCGCATTGCTGTCATCTTATGAGCTGTTGGCATGCGTAGCGGATAGTGCCGACGGCCCGAAAGGGAAATGACTCGAAAATGTGTATGTGTGTGCGTAGCTGAGAAAAGCCTAGAAAAAATAATTTGTAAATCATGCAGCGAAAATTTGTTTGCCTGCTTTCATTCACTTACGCGTGGTGGCCAACCGCGGATCAAGACTTAGGTAAAGTAAATTTCGGGCTTTAGTACTAAGTACATGTATGCTATTGTTGCTGGTGCTGTTGCTTTTGTTTTTCATTTCCATACTTTCGTGCTGGCGGCACATGAAATAAACAGCACTTAATGTAGCTGCAATTCAACGCCAATCGCACGAAAACGTGCGCCAAAGTTTGCAAGTTCGAGTTCACTTCCGTCTGTCAGCGGCACTAGTCCACTGCTGTGCATACCCGCACAGTGGTTTCAAACCGATGATAGGCGGGACAAATTTAATATTTTGTGAACGGCGAGCCTCAATGATCTGAAAACTGGCGCAACCAAACTCCACATAAAATTTAGGAGAAAAAATATTCAAAACAAAGTGGTCGTTCATATGGCTACGGAATTTCTTTGAAAAGAACATATTGAGTTAAAGTTAAAGCCTTTCCATATCGGCCTCCTTATGCCAGAAGCATAATATTATTTAATAGCACTACTGGTACGTATCGAGATTATGTTTAACTAATAGAATCTTTTGGGAAAACACACACCAAGTTTGAAGTTGGACTTACAAAGAGCCACCTTAGCGATCTTCTCAGGAGATGAGAGAAGAAATTCCTCGGTCAGCGACAAGAGGAACAATTCCTAACGACGAACAGATATCTTTAACTGGTTACTTTACAGGCCACTATATAGTCTGAGATACCATTACCATCAACTGCAGATTCTTTGAAATGGTCAATTTTAATTATTTGAATATTTTATTATTTTTCCAAATGGATGAGGCTGGGTTTACTATTTAAATTTCTGAACTAACAATAGAAACAAGAAAATTGGTGGTAGAAAACGATTTTATTATTTTTACAAATATTCTCCAGGATGATCAATACCCTTTTGCATTTTTGAAGCACTTTGTCCAGTCGCACAACTGATTTTGAATGACCTTCCTGGAATTCGTTGTTGAGTGAACAGCAACTATGAGAAAATTCATTGCACGAAATTGCTCGCGGTTCAATTCCAGTTTCTTGCTGTTATGAATTTTTGAAGCGACAGTAAACAACACTTTATATGGCTTACACATGCAAACTTTCTGAGTGCGTTTATGGTAAAATATCCAACGGCAGCTTCAGCTGGTGCCTAACAACACTAGAAGTGCCAAAAATTGGAAATATAAATCGCAATTCTTGTAATTAAAACTATATTTCACACTTCATTATACGGGTAGAAACTTGTAGGTACTGTAGTCTACAATCAATAAGTTAGTTCTTACAGGCATTCCTATTGGCTAGCAAAAAAATGCTTGTAGAGGAAACATTGGAACAGGACGTACATGTAGATACTTGTATGTATGTATGTATAGCGAAAACTGCCTCTACTAATTGTAAAATATTTTCGCTAACTTTTTTCAATTCGCTTACGATGCTAACTCTATCCCGCTAAGCAGTAGATCAAAAGCTCCTTATGGTTTTCTTTATTTTTAAGTTCTCTCTCTTGTGCGTGACGGCTTCAGCATCGGTGTTACGTGCGCACGATGAAGAAATAATAAGGTGGCGCCCATCGTGGTACCGCTACTTTCCTCTCGGATAATTTGATTTCTTATTTATCAAAACAATGAGATCAGAAATAAAAACCTTTGCATTGCATTTTTGTTTATATAGTAGAGATATTCACTTTTAATAAAACATCATACTTGTGACCAATTTTTATTTGAAAAGTTTCACATAAAATAGTTATTACAGGATTCGGCACTCGAAGTGTAACCAATTAAAAAGGCCATAAATTTAGTTTCTAAAATTACTTTTATTCAAGTCCAAGTAAAAAATGAGTGAAAATAATACAAAATTTGCTGCTGCTTTGGTGTGAGATCATGCGCCTTTTAGATCTAAAGCCCTTGTAAGGCTTACTTTGAGATCATTTTCCAGTAAGCGGCGGATGCTACGGTCATATATTTTTAGTTTTTTCGCCACTTGATTGGCATTGCGTCGGGGATTTCGCTCAAGTCGCTTCTTCACTTTTTGAATCATTTCACGTCACGCTGCATTCTTTTGATGACCACCTCCATCACGTTTCGCGATGCTACCAGTATTATTGTACCGAGTAATGGTGCGATAAACAAAAACTTTATTTACCTTAAGGGGGAAGCTGGTCTAGAATTTTGAAAAAATCGAAAAATTTTTTTTTGTCTTAAAAGGTGCTTTAGGGTCTTAGAAATAATATACCAAATGAGGGATGCCAGCAAAAATGTCTAAATGCCCAAATTTTTCATTCGACGGCAGTGCCTCGCAGGTATGCCCCGAACGCTATTTACAACTTTAAACGCGTTTTTCTCGAAATCACACTTTTTTTAAACTGGCCGAAGACATAACTCGAACAAATCTTTACCGATTCTTACGAAATTTTGACAATACATTCGAAATACCTTTCTCCGGAGACGTACGTAGGATTTTTTTTTATATTACATAGTTTTTTTTTAATCAACAATTTTATGTCGTTCTTTATAGTGAAAATTGTAACTTTTTGTTCAAACGTGCACCATTTCGCGAAACAACAAAATATCGAAAAAATCCTATTTACGTCTCTTTCTGTTGTTATATAGAAACTAAAAAAAATTTAATTTTTGATCCAGGACAAAAATTAAGGAGTTTACGTCTTCGGCGATGAACCCACTAGAAAAAAAGGCGCCTTAGGAGAACTGCTGGACAGCGGCCATTTTGAAATTAATTCAGACGAAAAATTTTGTATTTGTACCATGAAAGCTATATTATTAAACCTATTTCACAGATTTTCGATTGATTCCTTTGTTGAGTCAAAATAAATTCATAAAATATGCCCATTTTTTGCGCTCTAGACCAGCTTCCCCCCTTAAGGGTCCGAAGCTCACAGTCACTGGTTGTGATTTTCCAGTCAAATATAATGCTGAAGTTTGTTATATTTACTTCGAGTGCCGGACCTTGTAGTCAAAAATTTAATGGACCAAACTAAAGCACCCTCATTGTATTTTTTAAAATATTGTAGCGTTTCTGCAAACATACGGGAGCACTTAACGAGACTTCTCTCAATCGAGACTTCTCTCAAATCTCATTGTTGTTACCTTTATACAAAAATTTTTCACTTAGCGAGCAACGAAATTTTCTAGTGGGCAGAGAAGTAGTGAATCGAGAGCGTGAATTATAGCCTAGTATCGTTGAAATACCGAAAAACCCCTTGCATTCGATCAGAACGACAATTACTGACAATCGCCCAAACCAAAAAATTTCTAGAACTAGGACTGCACACCATGCATATTTTTTTTTTTTCGAAGTCAATGCTCTCTTTTAAGGAATTTACTTCTTCGCTTTGCGTCTGCAATAATTCCACGAACATTTGCCTATGACTTAGTATTTTTTTCTAGAAATTATTATAGAGATTTATTTCAGTATCGACATCGTCGCAAGCTACCACAGCTAATTGTTGTTATAATTAAAAAAAAAAAAAATCACGAGCCGTTTGCAAAGCGACACTATTGATTGATCAACTACTTCAAAACTACTACTTTTTTCTATAAAAATTGTGTGGTGTTTTCAGTTAAGAATATCCATTGCCTTCTGGTCCATAGAGTTACCTAAGTTTAGCGCAAACATCTTTTTAAGTGAAAAAGCCCAAAATATAATTAAGAGGGGCATCGAGTTGCTCGATTTCGGGCAACACGCTTTGTTCTTCTGCTCTTCTCAATATTGTGGTTGACTGTAGACTGAAAACAAAAACAAACGTGCGCTCCTTTTTCTTGTTTTTGTTTTGTTTTTTTTTTGGTTTTTTTTTTGTTTTTTGTTTTGTGGTGACGTCGCCTTAAAAATGCTTTCACCATATAGTAATCGTCGTTACTTCGTGTGTGGTGATTCCACTAAAACATCCCTCCTCTTCTCTTTGAGTTGTTGCTCAACCTCGGGACTGCCTCCGCATTGCTTCGAGGTAGAGGTTCAAGACGGCGTCCTAAGAAGGACATATTCACTTACTCTCCCTGCCTACAGGATCGCCTGTTTTGAAAAACATAGTATGTTTAATTAATTTCACGCCTCTTTTTTCAAATAATATCCGCAACGAAACGACGACGTTCCATTTTCCTTCGCCTATCATCATTTCCCCCATTATTTCTTCAGGTGTAAATACACCAATTGTTGCAGAGCTGTTCTCTTTGTGTTTCACCTCTCGCATTTAAAGAAGGGTCATCGTATTCAGTATCTCCATAAATGCAAGTTGGTTGATTCATCGCTACAAATACTTGCGAAAGGACCAATGTCCGTCGAAAACTGTAATCTCAGCGTGCTTTCTTTCTACCCACTTTTTTAAATCGAGTATCAGTCTCGCTGTCCATCTACTTTACTGCTCAGAGTTTCATCTTGTTTGCCAAAGTGTGAGCGTTTAAATACTAATGTCGGAGAATGATCCTGGATTTCCTCAGATTGTGGCCTGCCATCTCCGTTTGCATTCATGTGCTAGAAGATATACATATAGGGATGGTTCCGCTGATAACTAAAACTGCTGCCTCCGATACTGTTCTGTATGTAGAAGCCGATCTGAGAGCGTAGGTGCGTTGCACAGATTGCAAAGTTTTTCGCCGCCATTTCTCCCTTAGCGAATATGCCCATATTTCGTATCCGTATAGAAGAATCGAGTTTGTCGTGCCCATTAAAAGTTTTCGCTTGCTTTGAGTTGGACCGCCACGCACTTTAAATGCTTCCAACCATATGCCGTTATTGGCAGTTCTTTTCCAGTGCTGCCAGCGTGTGTTTATAGCGAATGACGAATCGAAGAGGGCTATAGTTGCACTAAATTTTCTGTGGGGTATGAGCGTCATATGAGGCAACCCCTAAAATAACTGGTATAGAATTTTGCTTAAGTTTCGTTTCTAGCATGATTTTTCGCTAGGTGGCGCTGGGGTCGAGATATCTCTAAAAGTCGTTCAACACATACATACATATATTAGCTACACAGAGATATACAAATATTTTATCTCTAAATTGAGAGAGCCGCAGCGAAGTGTTTTAGTATTTCCGCAGATTTTTTTCATGTGTTTACAAATAGGAAAAAGTAGCAGGGAAAATTTTAAATGTAAAAAGCAATTATGAGCTATTTAACAACAACAATTTTTAACCGTGCAACAACCATTAAATATAGCCAAAAACTATTTACCCAGCGGACTACCATATTAATCAAAATCTTTCAGAAATATCCACTTCTAGAAATATCATATAATAAAAATGATTATTCTTAACCGCTATGTAAATAGATAATAAGGAAAGGTATGGTAGATTATTTCTAGAATTTTTTCCCCCTCTGGAGCCACTGTGCACCAGTTAGGCTGAGTTTTTCTGTTATTCACCATTTGCCATTTAAAATTTGCAATTTCGTTGCCATTCAGACTGCCGCTGGAAGTTGGTTGGTTACTCCAACTTGCCCGCTATTATTTGCATTTACCCCCATCTGTCCATCTCCCGTTTTCTAATCTCGTTTGCTATGGCGCCCGCTCCCACGCCGATGGACGGCCGAGCCATTAGTGATTCAATGAAATGGCGCTTTAAATGGCTGCAAACTTTTTAATGCATTGCCTACGTGCGCCACTCGCTACTCCCGATTTCGCTAAACGTAGACCGCTGATGCGCATTGCAAGCGCAACATACCGCGCATCTACCCCGCCTATACCCGTGGCGCGCTGCACCCCTGTTTTATGGTATTTGCTTTTGGCAATTGTTGAATTTTATTGGTGTTTTTGTTGCTGCTAGTAGCTATAATTTTTGGCAAAATTCTTGTTGTTTGCTCAAAGGCGCGTCTGGGCCGCCAGGACTTTGCCACTTGGTTGCCTCCGCAGCCGTTGACCTTCCGCTGCACTTTGCGTTGCTGTTATTGTTTTAAATTTTTGCTATTGTTACAAATTCCAGCTGCATTGCCATTACGATGGAGTTAGAAGTTTGCTCTTTACCGTTATGCGCGTTTCGGAAAACATTTACGTTTCATGGTTTGCGAAGCGCGAGGTCCTCTCTGTACGCTGTTGTATATAGCAACGTGTGGACTTTCACATTTCATTTATTTTCGCATAGTTGCCGAGTTGTTCTTGCGCTAGGTTTGTTATTGTTGTCGCTGCTTAGCTTATGAAGAATATCCCTCTTAAATTGAAGATCAGAAATTGTTTTGAGTTGGCTTCAGTAGAATTTTGCAAAAACTTAAAGTTTTTGCTAATAAAATTTGATTATACGAGTTGGGGTGTGTGATGTGAGTTGTGTGGGTTGCCAAATTATGCCAGCTTAACTATCAAGTTTCGATAATTTAGAAATATAAGAAATAGCTTAATGTACACCTTCTATTCGATAAAAGTCGAACTTTTTATGAACAAAAGCTGCTCATCTTTCGGATAGTTTTAAAATATGTACTAGACTAGAACTGTAATCATTTGGTTGTGCAGCTATTTACTGTTTCAAATAATTGTAGCTCTAGGACTTACTGAGAAGTATTGACAACTTATTTGTTTCTTATGTAATTTTAAAAATTTTTTCATGAACATTTGGTTCAGTCTCCTACAAAAGTCATATAAATCCGAGTCTTAAACTTTATATAAATTTAGGTTTCTTTGGCTGGTGCCAGTGTGGAGTATCTAGTCTCCCATCGGAAGCGTCCCCGGGTGGTGGATTGGGGAAAGCTCGGCAGATATGCAAGATAGGTGGAAAATAAAGTACGATTCGCGAACCGAAACTAGAAACCAACCAGCGTCAATCTTACATTGAGCGGCTGAAACCAGCAACTGACTCGTACTGAGCTGCTGTCAACAAATAGCTAATTCAGCTAGCTAAATTCAAGATGGCAATCGCATCGCGAGGATAGGAACCTTAGGCTAACAATCTACAGTCTCTGAAAACAAATTCACCCTTATTGCCAATTTCGACTGGCAGTAGAATAGAGTCTTCTCGCTCGAGTCGATTCTATTCCATTCTTGTATGGTGTAACTTGACCGACTTAAATGTACCTACTCTAATGTGAATGGTCATCTAAATTGTAAACAGCTGTGCCATTGATGTGAATTTGATTTACTTTTTATTACTTTGAAATAAAATGTGTTTAACAAACACCAAATAAATGGATAATATTGAGTATTCAATTAAATCAGTCTGCCAAGTGTGCCTGCTCACCAGTGCTTTTTCCCAATTCATCTTGCGAGCCGCTGATTCCAATATCATTTCCTGGTGGACGGATGCAAGCATCATATTTTAAGAAGCTTAATACAGCTTCTTTCAGAGATGTTAGAACATGCACGAAGTCCGGCTCGGTTTTGAGACAATTTCTTTCTCGCCTTGCTTTTGAAATCTGTGCAAGCCTATGTACAATATGCCATGCCATATAATTTATTAAATCTCAATTAGAATATTTTAAATTTAACTACTTTTCTCATCATCTGACTGGTGGTCCCAAGCTCTTAAGCTCTGTTGCTATGGCTTTCCACCTCGATTTTACTTGTGTCTTTGCACTTTCCCTTACTAAAAAAATGCTTTTCCATCAGAACAATCCACCGTGTCACAAGAGAATTTTGACAATGGCCTGGTGGTCTAGAGCTCGAAAATATAGGGTATTTTCAGGAATTTTTGTTTGCATTAAAAAAAAATGAAAAACGGATTTAAATTTTTTAGGATTTTTATTTAACTTGTTTTATATACAAAAATGATTTTTTTTTTTCAATCATTTTAAAAATGGCGCTGGAGTTGACCCTCCCGAAAAATTGGACGGTGTTGTCCATTTTGGCTCTTCTATTTATCTGGAACACAAACACCAAAAAAAAAAATATTAGTCAGTACGACTATAGCTATGCCCCGTTACTAGAATAAAAAAAATTTGACAAAATGGCGTGGTTGTGAATTTGAAACTCTAAAAATCGAGTTTGTTTTTCAGTTTTTTTAACAAAAAAATACGAAATAATTGATGTTGAGAACAACATTTTTAAATTTCAGACGATTCGGTTGAATATTGTTTTTTTTTTGACCACACCAGGCCGAAAAAAGTCGTTTCGAGATAAATGAGTTTAAAGTTTGAGATACAGGAGCGCGCGGACCGCTATCTACCTGGTTAATGGGCTGTAGAATATATATATATTCTATAACATTGGGAATTTCCGCATGCAAATTTTACAATATATTCTTAAAAATTTGAAATTTCTATACCACCGGGTCCCTTATAGTTCGAGTTGATGGAGCATCCACCGTGTTCACCACATTTAGCGCCTAGCGACTTCCATCTGTTTCCAGACCTAAAAAAATTCATGCAAAGGATAGATTTTTATCAAATGATGAGGTTTTTTCCAACTGTGGAAGCAGTCTTTTCAGATCCTCACTTCAGGGATGGAACTCATAAATTGGAATTTATTTGGCACAAGTGTACTGAAGTTCAGGGAAACTGCACTGAATAATAGAGTGTATTTGAAGCCATCAAATTGTGTTGTTCTTACCGAACAATTTAGTAATTAGATAATCGCTTGATGTATCTAGGATCTGAAAGCACCCGGAATGTTTAAACAAAACAACGCAGAGTTAAATTTCAGGCAAATTTATTTTATCTCCTTCAAAATATGACCAGTCTGAAGCAACATACATGTGCCAAAGTTTAACACAGTTCTCCATGCACCTCCTTCGTCCCATTCTCTTTGATCTCCCCTATCGACTGAAATCTCCTTCCACGAAGTGGTAACTTCAACTGGGGAAACAAAAAGAAGTCGCACGAGGCCATATAAGGTGAATATGGTGCTTGCACGAGGGTATTTACTTGATGTTTGATCAAATAATCCAGCACAATTTGGGTTCGGTGCGTTGACGCGTTATCATCATGCAAAATCTTAGAACTGTTTGCCCACATTTCCGGTCGACCAGAGAGACTCTAATGAACCGATGGCGCTAAAAAGTGACAAATGTGTGTCTTACAGTCCTAACAACGGCTCACATACTTATACACATATAAGTACATACCTGCGCTTGCCATTTATGCGACCCAGAAGCCGAGTGAGTTTTTGCGTGACTACCATTTGGTATCTCTCTCTATCCGCAAACTAAAGTTTGAGGGTCGTGCTAGGGCAATCTTTCCAAATAGGCAGGATTGGGTCGAGGGGGAAATCTGAACTGAAGCTTGCATCTCTGTCTTCACTGACGCTTCCAAGATGGAATCGGGAGTCGGAGCAGGGGTTTTCTCTAAATCAGTCTATTTCGCTATCTCCTTTAAACTGCCGAACACTGCTAGTGCTTTTCAAGCAGTAGTCTTTGCGATCCTGCAGACAAGCAAAGACAAAGATTAGGGAACGCGGAGCGCGGGAGATATTAACATTTAAGCCGCGATCAAGGCTCTGACGACGACATGGCGCGGAACCAAATTACTCAATTCCTATAAGGAGGAGATCAAATCTCTTGGGTGTGCAAGAAACATTTCCGGAACCTGGGTTCTAGGACACATAGATAGAAAAGAAATTGCTGATGAGCTTACCGGGAAGGGGACTGAATTTGCCTCAGAGACCTGCTACCCGATCAATGCAATCCCCCTGATAGTGGTTAATGGGGAATTGCACAAATTATTTCTCATGAAAGCGCAGAAAAGATGGAGCTCCATTTCTTCATGTGCTATTTCGAAAAGCCTTTGGCCTCAGTACATCATACGGAGGAGTCAGAAAGTCTTGGGGGCTCCACGCTACTCACAGCCAGGTTTACCATTTAACCCCCATTGCAGAAGCTGTGGGAACCTTTCAGAGAAGAAGACTGTTGAGCATTTTCTCTGTAAATGCCCGGCTTGGCAGCTAGACAATTAAGGTCGCTGGGTGCTCCGTTCTTCGACAGCTTGGGGCAGTGCGCCAACCTGAATTCCATCAATATTCTCCATTACATCAACAGCACAGGCTGGCTGTAGATATCTGCCTGTTGGAGGTCTTATAACTAGGGGTGGGATTATTTTCGAATAATATTCGAATAAACATTATTCGAATAAAACGAATAATACTATTCGTTTCAAATAATTCGAATAGTTCATTATTCGAATACCTTACTATTCGAATACCTCACTATATATTCATTTACATCAGGGAGAAAATGCTTTTAAAAATATAAAAATTACATTGGCCCTTCTCATGGTGCATGCACTTGTACATAAACCGATTAGTAGTCCGCTAATCTAAATAAATATTTAGCAAAAATATTCGAATAGTGAAGTATTCGAATAGTGATGTATTCGAATAGTAAGGTATTCGAATAGTAAGGTATTCGAATAGTAAGGTATTCGAATAGTGAGGTATTCGAATAGTGAGGTATTCGAATAGCATTATCCGAACAAACGAATAAAAAATTCGAATAAATATTATTCGAATTACGAATACCTCTCAAATAAAAGATTTTATTATTCGAATAATTTTTATTCGAATAGTCCCACCCCTACTTATAACGGTATCAAAACGGCGCTTCAGTGCTAGTTGAGGAGTGCCAGACTGGCACTTCAACCATTTCACCTACCTACCTACCATTTGGTAGAGTTGCTCTCTTGAAACCTTTTCGGATATGAAGACATAACACCACTTCAGTTTTTTGTTTTCTTTTAAAATATGCATTTTATTTATACGCATTAATTCATACCTAAATATACACTTAGCAATATATCGTAAATTTAGTCCAAATATATGCGTTTCTGAGTGTGTGTGCCTGTTCAAGAACACACCAATTTGTATTTTACTTACATACATAATACGTTTATATATATAGTATTCTGCTTCTTGAGTGTCTGCATGAATATATGTACATATACATACATATAAATATTTATAATTGGAAATACGACGAATCTTACTTTTACTGCACACAAATATTCGAGCTACAGACAATTTAGTCATATACATGATTGTGAGTGTGTGAGTGCGTGTATGTTTGTATGTGTGCTGTATGAATTTATGTAGGTATGAGTGCAAGGTTGGTGATATATGCCTGTAAATAGTTATATACAGACATATCATTTCAGATTTGGGAACTGAAAAAGATTCTTCGAGTATTGCGAGCTTAACTAAATCGAGTTTAGGCTTTGAAAAGTGTTTGTGTTCATTTTTTTTGTTTTTCTGGCAGTTGCCAAATATTCTTGTAGGTGTGTGACAAAACGGAATTTGCATGCACACATGCAAATATATGCACGTACATATGTGTATGCGTAAGAGTTAGATTTACATTTGCTGTGGAGATTAACTAAAGAAAATATTTCATTGCTAACTGCGTGTCAGATTTCCTTGTACGAGTAATATTTTTTAAATATTTTTTTTTTTAATTTTACTTTTTTAGTTTTTTTTTTCTATTTTACTTACGCAGCTTAGGTTGTGTTTGTGAACTGATTACTTAAATTCTGCTGCTTCTGTTTGCTCGTTTTGTGTTTCAAGTTCTATGCTTGCCGCATATGCGACAGCTAACGCACATAGATTTCAAAATTTTAATTTTCATCTTAGTTTTATTTTGTTCATATTTATGTAGAAGGCATTTGTTTGGGTATACGTACTCCTCTAAAGCTACATCTCTTTTGTTTTGCTTTGTTTTGTTTTCATTTATTTTATTTCAATTAAATTTAATTATTTTATGAAATACGTATTTTGAAAAATCTACTAAGTACATTCTTACTGTATAGCGGAAATTAAATTCACGTTTATGCTAAATACTTATAAGTACAATTTTGTAATCTTATGTAATGCTGTTAATTACTAGTTTTTGGATTTTTATATTGCATTTGCGAAAATGTTTTTTGTTTTCTCTCTCTCATATATACATATACGTGTGTTTGTGTGTGTGCAAGTGCATGCTAAAATGTGTGTGTTTGTTGGATTTTACAGTATCTGTTACTAACTACATACATACATACATATATGCTATGAACAGTGAAGCTAGATATCGTGTCCGGTATGTAAATATATTTATGAAATTATTTTTGAGAGATCCGCGCAATGAAATTTTTGCCATCCAAAAATGAGATTCCTAACAAAACATGATACGTTTTCTACGCTGAAGTTTTTGCCATGCAAAAATGAGATTCCGAAGAGGAAATTATAAATTCGCTATGCTGACCTTTTTTTTACATAAAATTGAGAATCCTAACAAAAACAATTTCTGCTGTATTTTTTGTGTTTTTTTTTTGACATTCTTCACAAACCAATTACCTGTGCCGCGCTTATTATCTATAAAAGTATAAATGAAAAAAATCTGCTCTTAATTGGCATAACATTCCGAAAAAAAATATAAGTTCGCCGCATTGTGATTTTTGCTGCATAAAAATGAGAATCCTGACAAGAAATTTTAAATTTTCTATGCTGACTGTTTTTTATATTAAATTGTGAGTCCTGATGAAAAAATTTCTGTTTGCAATTGTCATTCTGATGCTCTTAACAAAAAATTATTAATTTCCTGTGTCGAGCTTATTATCTATAAAACGATACTCCTAAAAAAGTCTGCTCTTAATTTATTTGCCATTTCGAAAAAATAAGATATTCGCCGCGTTGCGCTTTTTGTTGCACAAAAAAAAGAGAATCCTGACAAAAAGTTTTCAGCTCTTAATTTTTTTACACAAAAAAACAAAAAAAAGTAGAAGTTCTCCGCGTTCAGCTCTTTGCTATTAATGAAATGGGAATCCTGGCAAAAAATGATAAATTTTCTACGCTGAGCTGCTTTTTTTGACATGAAAATGAGAATTCTGATAAAAACATTTATGAGTTTATTTTTTTATACTTTTTTAGTTTTTAACAAAAAATTATAAATATTCTGTGTTGAGCTTATTATCTATAAAAGGATAATCCTAAAAAAGAGTATAGATTTTCCGTGTTGATTTTTTTAATTTTTTTACACTCTGTTACGTAAAAATGACAATTTTGACGAAAATTTTTCTGCACTTAAATTTTTTTCATAAAAAACAAACTAATTAGATATTTTGCGCGTTGCGCTTTTTGTTATATAAAAATGAGAATCCTGACAAAAAAATGTGCTGCTCTTAATTTTTGATATAACAAAGAAAAAATTGTAAATTCTCTGCGTTGAGCTCATTTTTTGTTAATAAAATGGAAATCCTAACACTTTTTACTCTTTGAAATCTTAGCAAGAAATTAAAAATTTTCTACATCTAGAGTTTTGTTACTAAAAATAAAATTTCAAATAAATTATTAATTAAATTTTCTGCCTTTAATTTTTTTAGATTTTCATTTTTTGCTTTTAGTGGTTTTGCCATGTGAAATAAAAAATTTAAAATTCTCCGCATTGAGCTTTTTATTTTATGTAAAATGAAAGTCGTAAGAAAAACCTGTTTTTAGTTTTTATGAGATTCAAAAAAAAAAAAATTATACATTTTCTGTATCGGGTTCTTTATGAACAATAAAATGCGAATTCTAACAAATAATTTTCTGCTTCAAGTTTTTTATTTTTTGGCTTTAACTTTTTTCCATACAAAAAAAGTTATAAATGTTTTGCATTGCGCTTTTTTATTAATAAAATGGGAATCCTAACATAAAAATTTTTAAGAAAAAATTAAAATTTTTTACGTTTATATTTTTGTTGCATAAAAATGAGATTCCTATCAAATAATTTTCTGCCTTTAATTTTTGTTTTCTGATTTTCTGAAGAAAAATTTTTTTAACTTTCTGCGTCGAGCTTTTTATTTTGATGAGAGTGTAACAAAAACAAAATTAGTTTTAAATTTTCTGTATCGCTCTTTTTATTAAAAACAAAATGAGAATCCTAACCAAGAATTTTGTGGCTTTTAAAAACAAAATTTTCAACGTCAATAGTTTTTGTTGAGGCCTTAATATTTAAAAAAATTAAGAAAAATTTTAATATTCCAAAAAAAATTATGTATTTTCTGTAGCGAGCTTTGAGTAACAATAAAATGACAAACCTAAGCAAGCATTTTCTGCCTTTAGTTTTTTTAATGTTCTTAAAATTATAAATTTTTCGCGCTAGATTTTGATAACAAAAAAAAAAATCCTTATGAATAATTTGTTGCTTTTTATTTTTTCAACCAACTGTTACATAAAAATGAGAATCCTAACAAATAATTTTCTGCCTTTAATTTTTTTGCTGGCTTTTCTTAACAAAAACTTATACATTTTCTGGTCGAGCTCTCAATCTTTTTTTTTTATCCATTACAAAAAAAGTATATAAATTCTTCTTAAGAGAAACTTATAAAGTTCCTGCGTCAAGCGTTCTATTCACATTAAAATAAGAGGCGTAAAAAAGTTTGCTTTTTATTTTTTTGAAATTCCTAACAAAAAAGAAGAAAAAAAAGATTATAAATTTTCCGCTTTTTATTTGTGTTTTTTATTTTCTATGAAATGCGAGTTTTAAAAAAAACAAAAAATATAAATTTTCTGCTTTTTATTTTCTATAAAACGCGAGTCCTAAAAATGCATATTTTAATTCTTTTACATTCCTAACAAAAAATTTTAAATGTACATTCAACGAAATGAGTTTCCTATCTTATTAATTTAAAAAAGTGCCGCAGAAGTGGCTACTACATTTTTTGTATTTTTTTGTTTTAATGATCTTGAGCTTAATTAAAAATGAGCTTGTTTTACAATGTTCAACATGTTTTCATAAATTTTGGGAATTTTTATATTTTTTCTTAAATGTTAGAAATTTTTATAAATATTTTTTCCTGCTTAGCTATAATTATCGGCTATGTTCTTACATGCTTAATGCTAGCGAGAGTATAAAAATACGTTTGTATGTGAGATACTATTTTTTACAAGGCAAAAAAACATCAAATATTTTTCGAGAAAGTAAATTGATTTGTGACTATATAAAAGCTTATGCGAAAGAAAATAAAATATTCTTTTTTTATAATTCGAGTTGGTGTCCAATATCCATCCTATCCTCAGTTAAAAAGTAACTTAGTCATAATTTATACAATTTTTCAATTGTATGAGCGCATAATAAGAAATGCCTAAAAGTATACCACTTATCCCTGTGTCGGTTTTGTTTTGTTCAAATTAGATAACTTTACGGATAATTTCTTGCAAGCAATCACTTATAGATGTATGTAAGTATGTCTGTCTAATTTCAAAACATAAACCAAACAAAAAAAGGATATTAAAAATAAAAAAAAATTGCATAAGAAAATTTCTTTTGTCTTGCAACTCTGAATTTCGAATTGCTGTTTTTCCATTTTCAAAAGAGTTTGCGTAATTTCCGCATAATTCCTTCTCAAATCGTACAAGCCTTTCTATTTCAGGGCTGCACTCTTCGTACGCTCTCCGTTTTTCTCCCCTCTTTCACCGCTTGCTGTGCCTCAGCTATTGTCGCCTTAAAACGCGTTGATGTCTCTGGCTCATCGGAACAACAAATCGTCGTCGAACTGAAACATTTCCGCCTTCTCCCTGTTCTATACATCACTTTGCTTGGCATTTGTATTGATAATGAAAGCGCCATTGATGTGCCCATTCTGTGCCTTGCCATTCAATTGATAGTTTGTCGCTGTGCCGTTTGCCATCTTCCCATTCGGTATGATAATCGCCGTTTGTGGTGTGCCGCCATTCAGATGCGCTATAAGCGGATTCTTTGCCGCCATTGCGGGTGGTGTAGTGGGCGAAGGTGTCACCGGCGATGGTTTGATAAGTTCAAGTTTATCATCGACCGAACTTTTCATTGCAGTCTTCTCCAGGCCGCCACCTGGTTTCCTGCTTGGATGTGGCATGGCATAGCGCAGCTTCTCCCAGAAGTATGGATCGCCCCATTTTAGATAGGTGTTCGTCTTGAGGTATGCCTGCAGTTCGCTGTCCAAATTGTTGATGTTTTCAATATCACTGTAGATGATAACAATCAAACGATTGCGTTTCTCATTTAGCGCCGATTGATGGGCAGCACGGAATTCCATGCGCGCCCACACTGATTCGATAAAGTTCTGCGATAGCACGACAATCGTGCGTCTGGACTCATCCACCGAGCGTACAATTTGTTCAGGTATGCAGCCGCCAACAATGAAGTCACGCACGTGTATGCACAGTTTGAATGGTATCGGACCATGCTCGAGTTCGGGTACGAGATAGTCGGCGATGAAGGCTTCATCTTTGTGTGAGTAGGAAACGAACGCATCATATTTCTTGTCCTTGTCCAGCTCCTCTTCGGTAACGAACCACAGACACCAGTTATGCGCGTAGAGAAAAACTTTAATCTCTTGATTGTATTTGTAGTACAGCGCCACACCGATGCCTATTATTAGACCGAGCAGTGCGATGATGATGCCGAATGCGATTACCAAACCCATTTCAGTGGGACAGATATCAGCGACGGAAATGTCTTTGAACCATTGCACATTTTGCGGTTTCGCCGGATCTGCGGCACAGCGCATCTGATTGAAATCACGCACGGTTAGCTTCTGTAGTATTTTGGCGGTCTGTGTGAATTCAAGCAAAGGTCTCGCTTCACAGTCGCACATCCAGGCATTGTGCGATAGCAGAAGCCCCTCGAGTGAGGTGCTGCTGTTCAGCAAGTTTAGTGTGCTCGTATTTAGCCGCTGTAGCATATTATGACGCACATCCAAGTACTGCAGTCCCACTGGCAAATTGTTTGCTTCAATCTGACGCAATTGGTTACCGGCGGCATGGATCTTCTTCACATCAGCATAACCCGTTGTAGTGGCCAAAGGCAGCCGAGCAATGTTATTGTTTTCGACAAATAGCTCAATGCCTTTGAGTAGTGGCTCGTGTGGTAGTGTTGGTAAACGCGTCATATTGCCATTCGAACAATTCACCAAGAGCATCAGATCGTGTGGACGCACCCAACATTCGCAGGCACGCGGACAACGCTTTTCGCTGGAGGCGCTGTCATCGAGCGGACACACAAGTTCCATGTAGCTGAGTTCGCGCAAATACTTTTCCTTCAATGCCGGTGGGCCCTCACATTTCAAATTGGATGTTGTTAGCTCGATTTTGTACTCGAACTTGTCTTTAAACTCGCCGAAAACGAACTGCAAGAAGGGCAACATGAGGCAGTCACAATGGAGCGGATTATCGTTCAAATCTATGTGCACCAAGCGGTCCACAAAAGGCACATCTATGATTCTGATTGTATTGAAATTGATTTCGTGTATGAGATTGTGCGTTAGATTGACCGTGACACCGTGTTTGCTGAGGAACTGCAGGTCCTGGTCGTGGAATATGGTGATATTGTTGTAGCTGAGATCGAGTTGTTGCAGCTCGAGCAGCTGGGTCTTCCAATCGTTGAAGATGTACATAATGGAGTTGTTGCGCAAATTGAGTTCCTGCAGTTGAAACAGGAATTGGAATGGTGAATTGGCGTCGAACTCAGAGTTCGGATGCTGGCTGGGCTCAAGTATGGCAGCATGCGCTTCAGCGAGATCGATTTTGTTGTTCTCCAAATTCAGGAATTTCAAGTTGGCCGTATCACGGAAAGCATTGATGTTAATTGCAAACAAATTGTTGTTGTCGATGTGCAGAATTTCTAGATTGACGAGTGGATTGAAAAGTTCGCTGTTGGAAAAAAGATATTACAAAGTGCGATTATTAGTATTGAGTGACAAGGATGGCTGGAAAGTTCTAGGTGCTTCTCTCTTTTCTCTTGCTCTTACCTTGAGATTTCGCTGAGTTGATTATACGATAGTCTGAGTTCCACCAAGTTCCTTGTGCTCTGGAACAAGCCATCCGGCAAGGTTTTTAGGAGATTATGCGTCAGATCCAAATCATAGAGTTCGTGTTGATCTATCAGCAGCTTCTCCGGTAAAGTGGTCAGCATATTTTCCTTCATGGTGAGATTTGCAAGCTTTGTTGAGTTTGCGAACAGATCCTCGGGCACGGTTTCCAATTCGCAAGTCAAACGCACATCCTTCAAATGTGGTAAATTTGCAAAGAGACCGGAAGGCAGTGTAATGAGTGCCACACGATTGTTGATCAGCCGGAACTCGGTGAGATTTTTATTATTGGCGAAAAGCCCATACGGCAATTCCCGTATATGATTGGCATTGATGTAAATGCTGCTCAAATTCGTCAGCGGTTGAAAAACATCTGGGGCAAATGTTTCGATATTATTGGCACTCAAGTCGATGTCGGTGAGTGCGGTAGCATCCTCGAATACATCCTTTGTCAGATTACGCAATTGATTGCCCCACAAATTAAGATGCAGCAGTTTTTGTTGATTCTTAAAAATGCCACGCGGCAAAGTTTTCAAATTATTGTGTCCAAGTTCGAGGAATGTCAAACTTTTCAACGGCTCAAAGAGTTTCTCCGTCAAATTCACATTATTCGAACGCAAATCCAACCAATTCAAATTTCCCAAATCGGCGAACAAATCCGCCGGCATATGGGTTAAACTATTCGAACTAAACCGTAGATGCGCCAAATTTCCCAGATCGCTGAGATGGTGACGCGTCAGATTGGCGCCCAACTCGCCGCTTTCAAACATCAAATAATTCACCTTTGTTATGCCCAAATGCTCAAAGAGGCGTGCGATGGGCGTATGGCCAGGCAACGGACAGTGGCGGATTTGCACGATTTTGCTCGTACCGATCGACATGCGCGGCAGCAGGCTGTAGTCGCGCGCATCCACATGATCACACTCGATTTGTACGTGTTCGCCTGGGCTGATTTGAAGTGTGAATTTCTGATTGAAGTCCATGGGCGGACATTGGATCTCGAAGCGCGAGGGCATCGTTGAGCACTGACAATGTGAGTTCGCGCCCAGATCACGACAGTCTTTTTGTGAGAAAGCGGCCAAAGTGGACGACGGCAGTTGGCAAGCAACGATGAGCACAACGAACGCGAGGATGAGGCTGCGCCACGATAGGCTGAAATTGGTGGGCGTTGAGCGATGCTGTGTGGAGGACAGCGCGCACTCGCTGACGGGAGGCGTGTGATATTGCAGCATTTTCATGATGATGCTTGTTGTTTGAATGCTTGTTTTATTCGTTACTGGTTTTCACTCACTTTTCGTTTTTAATTGTATCTAAAAGTAGAAAAACGACAAAGGGAAAAATTTGGTAAGAAATTGTTTTGCGTAAACAGAAAAAATAAATAAATACAAATAAATTTAACTTAGTTTTGAAGAAATTGTTTTAGGCAAAAAATATAAATAAATAAATAAATCAATTTAACCAAAAATATGCACCTTACGATCGTTTTCTAATCAGTTGTGTTAGCAATACCAGCAGCGCTAGGACTGAACGTGAATTTCAAACTGCATTAGCACTTCAGCGAATACCTTCAGTATACCAATTCTTATTCTCATCTATTTACATATCTACCTGTGTGGGTCCTGTGGCACGTAGCCTTGCGTACATACACACACACACTCACATGTTAGATATGGGAAAATCTGCTTTGCCATAAACTGCTTCGCGTACCTGTTGTCCTTGAAAAATATCCCAAAACGATTAGCCGTTTGTAAATTTTCCCACATCTTCATATCCTACTTTCAGCAGACGTGATTTTTGAGTGAAAACATGCTGAGATGCGCCGAAGTGTGGTTACTGAATGCTTGTCACAATGGTGTTGAGTTCCTTTGAAGAACACACAATGACAATTTTTTTTAATAATCATTTCATGCCATTGCCTTAACGGATGTAAATTGACCACGTAAACAAACAATGTTGTGTGACGACTATGAAATTTGATCTTGAAATAATACAAGGTGTTTTGTCAGGGAAATTCGGGCTACAAAATTTCAAGGATTATTGGAAATGACATAAAGGGTACAGTTGTAAGTGAAAATGGGTTTTATTAAGCACAAAAAAAAACCCAATAATGCGATATAGCAGTTATGAAAGAGAAAGAGCTGTGGATTAGGCGCCTTCGATTTGCCTTTTCTCTGTTCACTATCTCTGGACTCTACTCGCTTGACGGAAAATTTCCATGTAAAAACAACAACAAAGTTATCGAGCAAGATTTGCCGCTAGCGAGTGAAAACTGCAATTGGTGGTACCGTACCTTAAGCTGGCCACAAGCAGGGCGATTTGTGCCTAGTCCGTGGCATATACACTGTACACAAATCCATAAACCATCATTTCGTTGCGATCGTCGTACTGTTTGCATACGAAATAAAAAATATTTACATGTGCATTAAGAAAAAAAAAAACGAAAAATAGACAAAAAACAGCATTGGATGCAATAATGGTTGCAAAATAGGAGCAATCGTTCTCATATTAAGTTGTGAGGAAATATGGAAATGAGTGCTCCAGAGAAATTTATAATACAATTTTTTATTAACACTTGTCGTATTTCCGCTTACTCTTATCTCGACGACGGTCAGTAAAAAAAAGTGAGAAAATCCACAAACTAGCAACAAATTCCAAGTAAACGAAAACTTTTAATTACTTGGGATTTGTGCCCGCACTTCGCCATACACAATGGCTGTTCTTCCAACTGCAACAAATCGCTAGAAATTGTGCCCTGTTTGTGGCCAGCTTTAGCCGACCTATAGCAATCAGCTGTTCTGTTCAAACATGCGCGCGTCACTGTAAACGATTATAGGTGCCGTACCATAGCGCCTTATGGTGCTCACACTCACCTACGTCTAGTAGTCCCTCTCCGCTGACCGTAGGCTACACAAAATTAAGCAAAACTTATCCCGCAGAAAACAACTGCGTTCATTTAGTTACATATTTACACATTACATCGGTTTGTGTTTGATTGTAGCGACACAATGCTGGCCATTGATAGTTTTGCATACACATATCCGAGTTAGCAGTATACAATTTTTCATTGTTTAATAAACCAAAGCCAAAAACCAACAAATTCAAATTCAACATTATTCATCATTGTTTTTAAGTTATTTTAATAAAATTTAAATTTTGTCTAAGTTTATTTTGTAAATGATTTCGAAAGGTACTGTTTGGCAACAGTGTGTGGTAAGAGAGCAATCAGCTGCCACGGTTCTACGAGAATTTTCAAAAATCCTACGATAAAATTTACGATACTACTCGACGGAACGGTGGTGAGAATTCATTTACATGGGGCTCTCATTAGTCTCATCGTGGCAGCTGACACGCGGGCCTGTGTTTATGTTGGTGAGTGCCATTAGCCATAACCGTAGCCGTATGTATCTATTGGATTTTGGTTTTTCCCTGTAACTGCTGTGCAGCTGTGAAATATTTAACATTTGTTTTAATATTTGCGTTAAAGATTTGAATATTAGAAATGAGCGACGAAAAATTGACTTAGTCGAAAAGTATTCGTGTTTTATGGCAAAAGGCAAAGGCTGTCATTAATTCTACTTAAAAACCAGTTCTTTATGGTTACAACACCACTAATTGCAGCTAAAAACTGGCAAGGAGCCATCAAGGAAATTTCATTAGACCGCGTTCATGCAGGGAAACCTTTGCTGCTTCAACATTTCGAATTCCCTTTGGGTGTTCCTCGCCGTGTTTACATTCCTTGCAATTGTAAGTTTTTTGTCCATAGCCAATAACAAAATTGAGCAGTACGATACCACAAAGGGTCTTGACAGAGTGCGAGAGCCACAAGTAAGTCCCGATTTACACAAAGAGACATCTGGAACGGTGACACTGAAAATTCTTTTTTGATTTTTCATTTGCGGTCACTCGTGCAAAGTTGTTTCCGGCAATATTCCTTGCAATTGTAAGTTTCTTGTGTATAGCCAACAACAAAACTGAGCAGTATGAGAACGCAAAGGGTCTTAGTACAAGTAGAGAGTTGATGCAACAATTGTTTCTCTGTATAAACGTAGTCTTACTAATACATATTAAATCATGCCAAACAAATATTATATACTTTTCGGCAGCCTTTTTCCAGTGTTAACAACGTACGTGCATAGATACATACCAGTTGCTTCATCCATTCGCCACTTGCTAATGCTTGGCGAATCGAAGTGGTTAAGTATAAGCATTTTGACGCCGGCAGACGGCAGGCAGCATCTCTCAAATATTAAAACGCACACATTCTTATGAATGCAATTATTTTGGCGACAACACGACCTCAGGCTACAAAACCGCAAATTGTCGTAGTCGCCAAATTCTTTGTCTTTGCTCCAAGTATTGCCGGGTAGCGATTTGAGGAACTTGTTGCGAATTTGGACTTAAGTAGCAATTGAGGTTGTGTGTGCGCAGAGAAGGAGAGCAAATAATCGAAGCTTACTCCCAAAATTTTGTAATTGTTTACAGTGGGTATTGGTTTGTTGTCGACTGTTACCTTAAGTTGCAGTTTGACCTGATTTTTTCAGTTGGTAAAGAGGGTTGTCGTGAACTAAGTGGGGGAAAGTTGTAGATTCCTCACAGTGAAGAAGCGAGAAAGGCAGGTAAGGTAATCGTTTACTATGCCGCACAGGTCATCAATGTCAACGTCCGACGACATTATCGTACAATCATCAGCGTAGGAGGCTCCCTAGGAAACTAGCCTTGTCTAGTGCAACGTATTTTATATTTTCTGTGATCAATGCTGCTTTTTCCCGTTAAGAGGAATTTGAAAATAATGGCGACAACTCATACAGCTCACCATACATTTATTTATATAAAGAAAACAAGTTGTCCTAAGTACAAAAGAAAAATAAATTATTATGATTGCTGTATATGCAACATTTCTTTCCACTACGTCTCACATTTTCCAGAGGGCAGCTTCGACACAGTATTTCTTCTAAGAAAAAGCTTTTTAAGACTCCAACTCCCCTTCAAAAACACAATCATATCGCATTTGCTCATATCTGTCATAACCATAGGTTAATGCAACTGCAAAAGCCTTTATAGTCATACTTGTTTAATTTTTCCTGTCATAATTCACACAAATTATGAAAACTTCGCGCGGTGGTGACCGTAGCTTTTGAGGGTTTATTTTTTTACAGTTACCTATTGTGAGGCAGATATCACTGCAGTTGTATGTATACACGTATTATATTCATATGTGTATGTGCGTGCTTATGAATAAGCTCCTGTGGTGTAACAAATTATCGAAGCGTTAAGGCTCTAATTGAAATCCCAGTACATACAACACAATCACCCCAGGGCTTACGAATTTATACATATGTACATAAACACTATCTCTCTCCCTACTACGGTTCCCGGTTGTCAGCCATCCACCATCGCTGCTGAGATGTCCTTTACTTTAGTGGCAATGTATTGGCGCGCACGCTATTGAAGCGGAAGTCATTAGTAGCAAAAACAGGCAACAGCAGTCAGCGGTAAATGCGGTTAAATGCACTTTGGCTGCATACAACAGAGCAGCAGAGTGCTCAACATATTAACATATGTATGAGTGTATGTATGTGTGTACATGTGTTTTTGCGTCGGCAAGCATTTGCCAGGATATTTTGCAACTATAAACAGAAACAGCCAAACCCCGTTTGAGTGCAAGCACAATTAGAAGCCTATAATGGACAGCCTGTGCGTGTGTGTGTCCTGTATGCGCATGTGTGCATATTGTATTGCTTTAATGCATAGTAAATATAAACAAACTGCGCATTTGCTTGCTCGACCAGTACTGCATTCGCTCACACATACATACACTTGTATGTATGTTTTTATTAATACACGCGCACTACATACATACATACATACATATGTGTGTGTGTGTTCATATGCATAAAATTGTGCGAGTGCTTGGCAATCAGCTGCCAATGGACCGTAATAACATTCACCATAGTAATAATGGACGCTGTCATCAAATGCCTTCACACTCATCTCACACGCACACAGACTCGCATGCGTTCGCGTCCAATCAATATCCAGCCTTCAGTCTTCAGTGCCTTCAGTATGACTGACCTGACTCATTTACTTAATTCCATCTAATGGAGTACTCTCGCTCAGCAGAGAATACATGAATATGCAGCTAGTGCTTTTGCTCTTGCTTTTGTTGCTATTGGTGCTGGTGATGGGCTTAATGAACGTCACTAGCAGTTTTGTGTGATGCACAGAATGCATACAACTCACTGCCGTCAACGGGCTTGGTCGGTGCTAATTTTATTCGAATTTGGAGAAATTGCTCTCGAAAAAGCGAGTCTGTTCAATAGCGAATGCTTTTACTTTGACGCTAACTAAATTCCATGCAATTATTTCCGTTGAGGTGTCGCGGTTTTGCGCCATGCTGCGCCGACAGCTAACTAACATAAGCCACAAAATTCATGCAACTATGCCTGGTTTTTGCCGATTCAAGTCAAGTGGGTACATTTTTGAAAGCTAAATTTTATAGTAGTAGCTCGGCACGGCTATGGCGGATACTAAAGAATTTAAACAAAAATATTGAAAATTTAATGCTTAAATTTTTATTAAAAAAAAAAAATAAATAAAATAAAAAAGAAACAAATGAATAAAATAATTTTTTTTTTAATAAAAAAATAAAAAAAAATGTTTTTTGTTGAAAAAATAAGTATAAAAAATTTTTTTTGTTTAAAAAAAAAACAAAAACACATTTGTTTTTCAAAAAAATAAAAAAGTTATAAAATTTTGTTTAAAAAAAATAAAAAATTATAATAATAAAAATATAATAAAAAAATAAATGTTTTTTTGAATAAAAAAAAATGTGTTTTTGGATAAAAAAAAATTTTTTTTGAATAAAAAAGTATTTTTTTTGAATAAAATTTTTTATTAAAAAAATAAAAAAATTATAAATTTTTTTTTGTTTTTGAATAAAAAAAAGTTTTTTTTGTATAAAAAAAAATAAATGTTTTTTTGAATAAAAAATAAAGAAGTTTTTTTTTTAATAAAAAAACGAACAAAAACACAGAAATTGCCAAAAAAAAAAACGATTACCAATTGGCGAATAGCAACGAGGACAATACCATATCGAAAGTGAAGAGCATAAAAAGTAATTCTCACTTAATAAATTTTAATGTTTTACGAATTATTACTTTAGCGCCAATATGTTGCCATATATTAAATCCTAAGTTGTACTCCATCACTTTTACTGCAAAACCACTTTTATTGGATATTTTTCTCAACCAGCTAAGCGCGCAAATGATTTAATGATTTTCAAAATAGAATTTATAAGTGATTAAAGTTCCTAATAACGCATAAGTTAGTGATGATCACAGGAATGTTGAGCAGACTAATGACGAATATCGGTGGACCGAGCCAAAGTAGAAGAAGGTTCATCATGGCCACCACAAACACAATACTCCTGTACGGCAGCGAAATATGGGGAGATACGTTAAACTGCTATACCAATGGCAAAGCACTGGAGGCTGTACAACGAACACGGGCACTTAGAGTTGCTTCAGCCCACCGCACTGTTTTAGACGCAGCAGATTTTGTAATTGGCGGGGAGATACCAATCGACCTCATGGCCCGAGAACGAGTGGATGCGTGGGACTCTAGAAAACAAAAACGCGCCACCAATAATGCCGCGGAACAAAGATGCCAAACCATGCAATGGTGGCAAAGTCGATGGGACACTGAATCGTGGGGCAGATGGGCGGCGCAGCTCATTCCTATAATAGGTAAATGGGTTCAAGGGAACTTTGTGGCGAAGTGGGCTATTTCGTTACATAGTTCCTTTCGGGCTACGGATACTTCCTGAAATACAATTCCGCATGGGTAAGGTAAAAGACCTCAGGTGCATATACTGCGAAGCA
>JAYXIM010046434.1:0-81542 GCA_037575425.1 Anastrepha fraterculus
TGTTCTTAGCATCACAGTCCTTGGTGAACCATTGCTTCATTCATAACCTTGCGCCATCTGTCTCTATCTAAGGCTACCTCCTTCCACCGCTGGACGTTTAACTTTTCAAGCTCAACTGCCACATCCTCGAGCCATCTCTTTCTGGGTCGTCCTCTTTTTCCGCCTCCAACAGGGCGTAGTTCAACTGTCTTTCAAGTTGTTCTCTCCCTGGGCCTTAAGCTCGTGTCCGAGCCAACTTATCCTCTGAGATTTTATAATTCTTACCACAGTTTCGTTTTTTTGCCAAGATTTCCATCTCTCAAAATATTTTTTATTTCATTTAATAAAAAAGTTGTTCCAAAAAAAAAATTTGATGATTAATTTTGACCCACCTTGTTTTTTTTTGTACAAGTTTGAAGTCGCCCATTCGTTGATTTTTGATAAATGTTTCTACTGCTGATTTTCGCATTTTCTCCGTGGGAGCATGAAAAAAAAGTACATTCCTTATATGGAAGAAAATGTCTAATACCTGAGGAGGAAAAAATGATCAGAATGGAATGAAAATTTTGAGCTGCCTCAAGCTTTCATTTTATAGTACTAGAATTTAATGGACTATAAAATTACGTACTCATTTTTTTTTTTAATTCTGATTAAAAAGTATGAAATATTAAAATTTCTCAAATTTTTATAAATCTTGTACAAAGCTTGAAACCTGCATTATTATGGGATTTGTCTAAAATAAACCACATTTTCATAAAAAAAAAAATAAGTAAATAAATATTGGATTCTTCGGAAAGTAATTTCGTTTTCTTCGAAACAGGATTTAACTGTAATTTTTTCACAGCTAACTTCACACTTAAGTCGCATTGTCATTAAATGTTTTGACAGCTGAGGCTTGTGTGTGAATAAGTTCAATTGATTTTGCACTGTAGTTTTTGGTCGGTGCCCTTTTAAATATCGAGAGCAATAAGCAGTATTTTATTTTTTTCCTATAGAAAAGGTAAAAATGCTGTTCAAGCCAGAAAGAAATTAACCGATGTGTATGGAGAAGACGTGTTGACAATACGCCAGTACCAGAACTGGTTTGCAAAATTTCGATCCGGCAATTTTGATGTCGAAGATGCACCACGTTCTGGAAGCCCCGTTGAAGCTGATAAAGACGCGATAAAGGCATTCGTTGATGCAAACCGGCTAATAACAACACGTGAGATCGGTGAGAGGTTAAATTTATCGAATTCAACTGTTTATGACCACCTGAAAGGCCTGGGTTTAACCTCGAAGCTCGATATATCAACGAAAAATCGCAATTACTTTCCGAACAACCCAATAGTTATCACCTGACAGTATATGGTGTCCTTATAATAAAAAAATCATTGATTGGGGTTTTACTTAAATTATTCTAAAAATTTATTGTGAATAAAATCGCACAAAATATGTTTCTATACTAATACTTTTTCATCTAATTGCATCGATATATGTCACTCAGAAATGAAGACATTCTTCTGCACGGTGAAAAGCTCCCATATTTCTAAAATTCACTTTGTTTCCTTAAATTTTCTATTGTATTTTCGCCTAATGCACTCTCAAAACCAGCTTTTTTTCATGTGCCGCATTATTGTGCACCAGATTAAGGCTAATTTAGTTTAGTACACAAAAATGTAAGTTACTTCTTTGAACAGACCTATACGCTCGCTTCAATAATTCTATATGTGTGTATGTATATATGTGTACATATATGCACATGTGTTGAAGTTCGAGCATGCATGTATGGGTATGCGTATTACGGAAATGCCTCATCGGTGCGCTGCGTAATATTTGATTTGCATGTCAACATAATAAACTTAATTAATTTTTAATGCATAAATTATGCAAAGTTATTAAATCTACTTAAATGCATATAGAAACTGATATATATATATGCTCGTACAAATGGATGCCCACATAGATGGTTAGTTGCAATTGACAACAAAGGTCTAAAAAATTAAAAACAGAAGCAGCTGAGCAAAAAACGTGTTGAGTGGAAAATTAAGCAAACAAAATAAAAAATGAAACAAGGAAAAAAGTAAGAAGGACACCTATTAATTTGTTCAATTAATGCATTCATATTTTAAATACATAATATGCATATAAAGCTTAATAACTAGTAGCAAAAAAAAACAAGGATTTTCATTTTAGCAAAAAAAAAAAACACAAAAAAAAATGAATAAAACCTAAATTTAAATAAAAGTTAATGACATTTTTACGGATTAAATACAAATTTATGGAATATAACAATTTCTTCTTTTTTGCGTAAAATAATCACAACAGATATTCAAAAATAGGTGTCACATTAATATGATTTGATGGCATGCATTATTTTCGTTTTGACAAACTGTTATATAATTCCATTGCATTTCAAAGCACTCCATCTTAAAGGTTGCAAAATGTAACAAAAAAATATCCCTGTCTATACTTGGCAGCACTAGGCAAGAGTATAATAAAAATAATATGCCCACGTATATTTGGCAACGCTGGCTAAGGTTAGGTTAGGTAAGCCTGGTTGGCATTAAGCGATACCGATGGGTAGTGATACCAGATGAAGACCGACCTCTATGAATACCGAAAGTAAACATCATGTAGGATGTCAACGCTTTTGGCGAATCCAAGCAGAGCAGGGAGATCCACTTTTAAGACGTCCTCTAGACCCTCAAACAGTGGGGCTGCTCCCAGGCATTTTAAACGCGTTTTTAATAATGCCGGACAAACACACAGAAGGTGTTCTAAAGTTTCCTCAACATCCTCTCTGCATATCCTGTATTTGTCCGTGTTAGCAATCCCTATCTTGTACGTATGTGCAGCCAATAGATTATGACCCATCGGCATACCTATGCTAGCTGTGCAGTCCTTTCGCGAGAGCTTAAGTACGAATTGAGTCAGTTTTTTGTCGTTAGCTTTACACATAACTTTTACTGTTTTGTATGTGGTCAGATTAGTCCAAGAACATATTAAAAAAAAATATCCCTATTTATACTTGGCAGTATTGGCCAAAGCAATTTGTTTGTTACCTAAGTGATTACAAGGCGGCGCAAAATTAATTACTCTCTCGGAAGATTTATAATAATTTTTGCAAATGGCGTGCCATATTTGACACTTATGAAACTAGACAGCTGCAGTATCCAAATAGACAAGCAATGGCGCAAAGGCCGAAATAAAGATTTGCATCATTCAAAATCAATTTTCTTTACTTAAAAAAAGTTAATCAAAAACCGAATTGGAAAATTAATTTTGCGCCACCTTGTATTTTGAATGAAAAGTTTATATATTTGTTCATTAATGAATGTTGTGCTAGAAGTTTTACATTTTTTGACTGATAAATGATATTTTGCAGTACAGATGTACATTTTTGTTGTTGAAATGTCTGATTTAGCCTTGATTTACCAGAGCCTCAATTTTAGTAATTTCACACTGAATGCGGTTTTCAGTTTTGAACTATTGCTGGTTTATTCATATAAACTCTGTATTTGAGATATCCTTTCAGCAAATAGTAAACAGGCTTTAAATCGCGTAACCTGTAAAATATTGTCAAATTACTCCTACTGCGAATTTGCTTTGTAATAAATTGAATGCTACGTTGGTGGTGTGGCATGACCCACCAGCCACATATGTCGTCAATATCCATACCCTCAACAATGGGCCAATAAAGGCTTTCAAAATACATCCAAATACTGTGCGCACTATTCAAGCGATACATTTTTCGAACTCAGTCCATTAAGTCCACAAGGCAATAGAAGAAAAGGTCGGCCGAGAAAAAGATGGAGAGATGACATAGAAGAATACACACGAACTAGGGGCACATCTGATGGCAAAAGAAAGCCAGGAGACTGAATGACGTGAGGCGAGTTGTAACGGTAGTAACGGCTCACACCAAACTGTGATTCTGTGATGATATTGAGTTAAGTAAATTTTTGCACAATATACATGATTATATTTGTAGGCATCAAAAGAGACGCAACCGATCTGTGACAGCTGTCAAAATGAAGCACTAAACAAAAATTTAGGTATTCAAAGACCCTGTACCCTAGCAGAACCACACTTCGAAATGAGCATACTTTACATATTAAATACTAATCCAATAATATGCTAATCTTTTCAACTCTAACATTTCTCCCTAGAAGTATGCAACAATTTTTAGTTCGTCACTAAAAGGTGATTAGGTGTTAGCAGCAACAAAGTTTTCCTTTATTTTTGTTTTTTTGTTTTATAGTTTTCAGTTACTTTTTTCTCCTTCGTGTTTTTTTTTTGCCACTATTGCTGGTAATAATGCAATTAAAACAGCAAACAAGTAATGAATAAACACCCAACTGTACAAGCAACAGCCCCATGCACACACTCCCTTACACCGCATATCCCAGTGTACTTTTATATGTATATAGGCACTTTTGAAAATTTGAATATGCGACCGCAAAAGTTTTCCGCTTTTTCTCACTCCATGAAAGGAAAAAAAAATAAACGGTGGAGAAAAAAATTAGCGCGCGAAAATTTATAATTTAAAAGAAAAAGTTTTCGCTACGTTGTTGGCTGGATTGCACACCGAGAAGAAGCAGAGCGAGTGAAAAGTGTCAAGGGGGAGCAAAAAACACGAAAAAAACGCGCTCAAAACACGGGTATGTGTGTGTGTGGAGCGAAAACTATGTCGAAGGCCAATTGGATACATTTTTTTCCGTTTTGCTATGTAGTTCACGATGAAACTGGAGTCTCGGTTTAAAGCATTAAAATAAAAAGGATGCATAAAAATAAAACAAATAAAAAAAAATCCAACAGAAAAATGTACTAGAGCAGAAGTGTAGCTGGCCAGCAACACTTTTTCCAAATTGAGTTAATTCTATTTCGATTATAAAATTTGTCCTCATCACCCGACCGCACACAAACAAACGCAAACATTCAAGCTCGAATAGCCGGCGCTCATTGCCAGTATAACATGGTTATATGGCTAGCTAGTTCGTGGCTGCATGTTGTGGCTTTAACCTAATTGTATTTCATTTTCGAAGCCATGCAGCCAGATTTCGCCTGCGGCCAGGAATATTGAATTAAATTCAGAAGTTTGTTATTGGCTTTACCGCTAATGGCAAGTCGCTCTTATTTCTTGCGTTTATTTATTTTGTGTGATCTGCCTTTAGTCGAAAAAAAAACGACAAAAAAAGGTTTCCTGCCGTCCTTTTGTTGTTTAAAGTTTGGACCCTACTTTTTTTGCCTTTTAGCTGAAGGTTAATGCCGAAAATTTTCCGTCAAGGGTTAAGTTTATTGAACTTTCTGCGGATTTAAAAAGATGAATAGGAAATTAACCAAAAAATACACACACACATACAAAGTGTAGAAAGGAAATGAAATAACCAATTTTGTTATCGTGGGTAAATTTTTATATGGACTAACTTCCAAGCCACACAGCGCTAATGCTAATTTGGTATACTACAAAAATGGCATAAATAAACGAGTAAAATATTGTTTATGAAACCGCCTTTATGAGTGAGCATAAGTTTGTGTTTATAGCTATTTGATTACATTGTTAAACGAAATTATCTCAGACCAAGGCAACGTAAAATCAGTTTTGGAAAGATGCAAAGCCTAGCAGGGTTGTTTTGATGTTACGCTTTGTATTTTCATGAAGCTGAGACTATTTGCAAAAATGTAATACGTTGAAATTATGGACCGACATGAGTTTCCCTTTTTGGGCAAATAAAATGTAATATAAGAGGAGTGATTTATTTCTACATAGGCGCTAATTATATTAATAATAATGATGATCAATATTCTCGCCTAGGTAAATTGTAATTTATTTAGTTTTAAAATGTTGCTCTGCTTTAACACTGGAAATTTTAGGTCATTTTGGTAATTTCTGATTAATTTGCTAATATGAGATGATGTTGAAAACTCAATCGTTTTCAAGATATTCGATTCTAAAGATTATGAAAAAACACATGTTTTTAAGAGTCCGATTTTTTTCCTGTTTTTAGTTAAAGCAATTGATGATGTCGTAACATTTAAAAATGACTGCTTGATAAAATTTTGAATTTTAAAATTTAAAATTTAGGCCAAGTGTTAAAAAAAAAAAATAAATAAATAAATAGAATAATAATAATTATTTAATAAAAAAAAATAATAATAATAATTTAAAAAATAATTGAAACATAAAAAAAAATATAAAAAAAGAGAAATAAAAAGTAATAATAATAACATAAAAAAAATTAAAAATGTAAAATAAAAAAAATAAATAAAGAAAAAAAAAAATAAGTAAAAAGAGTTTGTTTCGATTTTAAAGATTATAAAAAAAAAAACATTTTTTGAAGAGTCCGATTTGCTTCCGGTTATAAGTTAAAGCGTATGGCAATGATTGATGCCCTGACAGTTAAAAGTTACCGCTTAAAAGAGTATTGAATTAGCAACTTTTCACTATGTGTTAAAAAAAGAAAATAAAGATACAGAATAAAAAAATAAAAAAAAAAAATAAAAAAAAAAATAAATAAAAAAAAAAAATAGAAAAATAAATAAAAAAATTACAAATTTGGGTGGAAACTATTCTGCAAATTATTCTGCAGTATATCTATCGGTTTAGCAAACAGCAAAAAGTTATAATACTTAAATAAAAAAACTAACCGGTAGGGGAATTGCGAGCCCAATTTCTTCTTCTTATTCAATTTAATTTTAAATAATTTAATTTTTTTATTAAATTGAATAAAAAAGAAAAAAGCAAAAAACTGAACAATTTAAATTTTTATATCGAGAAAGCGTTCCCGGTTATCGTACATAAGATGCCAAGCCGAGCTCAAACTAAGATCTCAAATTTTAAAAATTTAGTTTTTATTAAAAATTTCGCTAAATAAAATAATGTGTTATTTTGTGCAATTTTACTCAAAACAAAAAAAAAACACCAAAACGTTCATTTCAATTTAGGCGCTCTTAATCCTTTCGCGGCTTTTGGCTTACAAAACAAGTGGCTTAAATTGGGACTATGTTGGGATGGATATGGGAATATATTGGTAAAAAAATGAATTAAATTAATTCAAAAAAATGTTTGAAATTGTTTAACTTGAAGCATGTACAATAAATATAAAGAACTCTTCAGCTATTTACAGTAAAAATGCAATATTCAATAAGCCTGAGGCTCAAAATGATCTGAAATTAAATAAAAAATCTTCAGTAAATGCACAAGCAATGGATACCAACCGTGATATTCGACAACAACTTTTGGCACTGAAAGTCACTATAGCAATTGCGAAGACTCACTACAAAAATTTTGAGAATTTTGAGTAATGCTTCCAAAATGTTATCGCGCGTGGCGGTGATATGCATTAGGCAAGCAGAGATGCGACACAGTCCAATTTCTTTCTTAAACCCCTTAAACGCTTGATAGTACCGCTAAGAGCCGACCACTTCTTTACAGAACAGTTTGTTTGCCGTGTAATGAGCAGCTCTACATTATGTTCGTTTTGACAAACTGTAAGGTAGTACCATTGCTGTTTAAAGCATCCCTCCTAAAAGTGTGCAAAAAATATATTTAAACAAATATCTCCACTTGGAAGCACTGACCTAAGCATGTAGTTTTTAAGATAAATGACTCTAAACAAAGTTACGCGTTTCCTTTCACATACAAATTTTTCGCTTAGTCGAGAGTGAGTGGAGAAGTGGTGAATCGACGAACGGGAATTGCTAATGTATATTGAGAGAAAGTTACAGTTAATTTTAGAATTGTATGTTTATTTGTATTCAAAAACTAAATTGAGGATAAATTAGGAAATTGCAATAGCGCCAAAATAAAGTTCAGAAAAAAGTTGTACCTGCCTTTTTCAATTAATATTAATTATTTAGATTGTACTCGATAGCACGCAATGCCATAAAATGAGAAGCACAAATGCTGTCACAAGTATAATTATTTAATTACGGGTAACACTCTGCTTCCTCGAGAGTGTGATGCGTTGAAGGGTCATGCAAATGCACGCACCGAACGGCCTTATATTCGAAAAAAAACACAACTTTTTATAAATGAAAAATGTATCGTGCCGTCGGTTGGCATTGTTTTATATCTCTAAGTAGCAAAAAAAAGATAATAATAATAAAAAAAATAAAATAAAATAATATTAATAGCAATAATTAAAAAAAATCACTTCTACTAATCATTTCAACTAAATTGACTGATTCCTTGGCTTTTCGAAAAATCAATTCAGTAGCTGGAAGACGACTAAAAAATCAAAAGATCTGTCCAGAGTGTCTATTGTATTCGGGTTTTGTTTGTAACAGAGGGTGTATGTCAATGTGTTGTCATATGTCTGTGTTTTTGTGAGCCAATTACTGCTAATTAGAGCAGAAGTGTACTGCTTTGAAATGATGAAAATTTAATTTTCGCGCAATTATTTCAAACAAATATATTTATATGTGAGAGATGGCGGTGAGCTGCGTGAGTATAACTGTTCATTAGGGTACAAAAAAAAGCGAAATTTCAAAACTTTATTCTCAAGCTTTTTTTTAACTCTTTTCGAAATATTGTTGTTTACCTAATGGTTTTTACTTAATTTTTTTTTGTTGTTATTTGGTTTAGAAGTCATGACGGGTAATTTTAGCGTGGAAATTATGAATTTTCAGTTTACAAACTTAAATTATACAATATAATAAATTTTTCTATAGATTTATTTATATATATTTTTTTAAATTAAAATTATTTCCTATGGAAAATACTATTTATATATATTTTTTTAATATTTTTCGTTAGAGTAATTTAAAATTATTTCTTATGAAAATTTTTTGGTGTGCATAAGGCCACATTGAGCTGTTAGTAGCAGTGGAGTAGCTGAGTTGATTTTCACTATTTTTTGTTCGCAAAATTTTTAAATTGTGTATAAATTACTCTAAACTGTCAATCTTTGAATAATAGATTTTTACATTCCGGGGACCAAAAGCAATGAAGAAAAATATATTTATTGCTACTACTACTTCAATGTATCTTGGAGTCAGTGCCTGAAATGTAACAATATGTAAATTTCTTCTAAATAAAAACAATTTTTTGTTTTCAATTTGTTTTGTGAAATTAAAGTTTTTTTTTTTGACTCGTCGCGACCTCTAATTCATTTATAAAAAAGAAAAAATCATACAAAATTTTTTCCAAAATAGGAAACATTATTTTTTATGAAGTCTGACCTGCTGCTATAAAAATATAGCAGAAATTTCATTAAATAAATCAATTCATTCAAAAAAGAAAATTCATGAAAAAATATATGAAAATAGGAAACATTATTTTTCATGAAGCGGTAAAATATGAGGGAGTCGATTTTTGAAATTCTAGTTCTTCGCTGACTCGTCGTGATCGGTAAATTATTTGAAAAAATCTGTGAAAACAGGACACTTTATTTAACTCAAAAAAATTATGGGATGGACTTTCGAAATAAATTTTTTTCGCTGACTCAGCGCCATCACTCATAAAATATGTAAAACCCGTAAACTAAATTTTTATATAAAATTTTATAAACATAGATATTTTTTCTCATAAAAACGGAGTAAGGCTTTGCATTTTTTTCATTCGATAGGCACCCTATTGTCTATTCATATGTGTGCATAAGTAGTTACAATGGATTAACACGTTTGCATGTGAATGTGAAATTTCAGTACAGTAGCAAATTATAATTACGCATACGCCCCTTTGTCCCCCTTTGCCACTCAAGAGCAGCTGGTGGGTTGTATAGGAATGCCGAAATACAAACCATAGCAGACAGTTCCATTAAATTGGCATTAAAATTTTAACAATACAGCACTGCAGTTTCTGCTGCTCCAACCGCTGCTGACGAGTCTACTCTTCCTTCTACTACCTACTCATAAGCAGCACAGCCAGCTCGAGGACGATTCTAATTAAAACTGCAATTTTAAGTGGAACCGCATTAAAAATGCCAAAGCACAAAAACGTGCCGAGTGTTGAGTGCTGAATGTTGAGCGTTATGAGAGTAGCGGCAGGCGTTGAAGCGGTGAAACGCTGCAACCTACGCGTCCATCCATAATTAATGTGTTGGCGAAAATCACGTGCATGCATTCATGTGATATGTGTGTATAGATACATATATTCAACATTTTTTTTAGCTATGCATGAGTATGCATATGTGTGCGCAGCAGTGAAGTGCCGCCACTTTGCCGCAAGACAAACTGCAGCAGCAACGCATCGACAGCTGCTGCTACTTGCGAAGAAACATAATGACAATTTCGACATGCAGAGGCTACAATGGGTTCAAGCCTGAAGGCCACACGTTGACTACAATGGCAGGAATGCAGTAAATTTTACATCTAAAAAGTACATGTGTCTGTGTGTGTGTGTGTGTGTGGGATATAAGCGACAACTGTCACTTAGCAACAGATACACTAGGCAGACAGACAGTCGACCGGCAGGCCCATTGACAAGGTTGCTTTGTTTCGCTTAACCCATAAAATTCACATAAAATATGAGCACTGCAACATTTTGTACTACAACTTTTTTGTGTACTGCTTTTTGTGCGTTTGCAGTTGCTGTTGTTGTTGTTGTTGTTCGTGGTTACACGTGCTATGCAGCGCAGTACGAGCATTTGCATACTTGTGCCAAACATAGTTGCAGCGTAACGAGACGTTTGTCACTCCACCTTTAGGTAATATACACACATTTTTGTTGTTCTTCGTTTCTTATCCGTTTGTTCAGTTTTTTCTTTGTTTTCTTTTTGTTTTTCATTATAAGTTGTGCATGATTTGCATTTTACATTTACATTTTGTGTTTAAGAGTTTGTGCTCACACCTATCCACCCGCATTTTGCACAAACTAACTTTGTTCACCTTTGATTTTTTGCACTGCTGGGTAGCCACTCACTCACTGGCATCTCCTTTTTGCTTTCCACTAACTAGCTATAGACCGTAAATTTCTTTCCTTTTCTATTTTTTTCCCTCCCATTGAGGTTGAGCGTGTTGAGCTTCTAAAGTGTCATCTAGAGTTTTTGACCCGCTTACACGCCTCAAGGCAGTGCATACCATTTGCTTAGGCAAAACAACAACAAAAAATGAAGAAAGAAAACCAGAAATGCTTTCAGTTATTTGCTGAAAACTTTCAGCCCTTTGTGTCTAATTAGAAGCAAAGAAATTGAGGCAAAGACAATGCTAGAGTGTTGCAATGTTGGTGGCAAGTTCTAGTGGGTGTGCTCTCAAGTGGCGTGCAAGCGTGGGCAGCACCGGCAGTAGAACAAGCGAATGATAAATAGCATTTTTAAGCGTAAGCGAAAAGTGAAAAGGGTCTAAGGGTATGAAGTGTGTGTGAATGCAGAAAAAGAGGAGGAGAAAGGGACCTTTTTTTAAATGTGAAGCGCTTTGCTGCTATTCGAGTATACAACGGGACGGGAGAGAGTTAAAATTCAAATTTATGCTAATGCGGGTAATTATGCTAAGAGCAGCAGCGGCAAAAATGGCGACGACTACAATTGCCATGACAGCAGATAGCAAGCAAAGAGCAAGAACCATTCAAAAAAAACAAAGAAAGCAGAAGACATATCTGTAATAAAACTGCTAAACAAAGCAAAAATATGCTTTTGTAGTTCAGCATGAGCTGAGTGCTCCGGAAAACGGAAGGATGCGCTACAGCATGTAATGAGCTCAGCTTGGTGAACTCACCAACGTTGACATGCAGCTCAAAATTCAAAGGCGCGCATGCTGAAATTTTTGGAAAATAGCAGACAAAAGTGAAGAAAGGACAAACAAAAAAGCAGCACCCTTTGCTTCTCTATAAGCGTAATTAAATATTCGTCGCTATGTTAATTTATGTATAATTTTTGGCTTTGGCGCAACACAGCAAAGAATGAAATAACGGCAATTATTTTCAAATAATAATTTTTTAATGTCACCCAAGTGGAAAAGTTAGAAAAGTTGAAAATGTTTGAAATGCTATGGAAAAAGCAAGCATTCAATGTAAGTAAATTTGGGAGATAGTGAATGAATGAAAAATTGAAAGGGATAAAACAAAGAATGAGCAAGGAATTTATGAATGAATGAATGAAAATGAAAGAATGAATTTATGAATAACTGTGGGTGTATAGCGGTTGGCATGAAAATGAAAAGTTTCAATAAAATTTAAATATGCATAATGAATGTTTTATTAAAACTGGTGTAAAAAGTGTGACTCATAAAAGCTTATTTAGTTTGCGTGTTTGCTAAAATAAAATTTAAAAAATATTTGAGCTTTTGTGCAAGAGTGAACCATTTTTTTGTTGTTTTTTGATTTTAATAGATTTGCGATTGAGGCTGCTAGAATGCAGCAAAGCGACAAGTAATGCAATAATACTACTACTTAGCTACAAGGCGGCGCAAAATTATAACTGAAATTTATTTATAATTTTTGCAAACTGCGGCATACGTCAATCATATTTGACATTTTTGAGCTAGACAAATAATCAAAATCAATAATGCTTTATTTAGTAAAGAGTAATTCAATGCTGAGTAATTGTGCGTCACCTTTGTAGGAACACTTGGTCTATTATTTGGTGATTCATAACCGAGAATTCGCACCTGGTAATTATGCACCAACCCATTCTGCTACAGTGACCTCTGAATAGGAATATGTAAATATACAGGCGAGATTTTTTAGAATTATAAGTCAAATGGATTATAAATTTTGCACCACCTTGTATAATATCTTTCATAGTTTCCACCTGTTTGCGCATTCTTTTGGTAAATAGGTACATGGAACTATATGAACTGTACATTCTAGATAAATGATGTGTTTCGCAGTGCTATGTAGAAAATAACGGACAATGTTTTTTGGGCCATTTTAACCATGTAACTACTAATTTTATATCTCTTTTGTCAAAAGAAATCTCTCAATGAAAACTCAACGCAAACCTGTGGTAAGGTTTCAATATATGCGTGTCTAAAAAAGTGGAAAACATAAAACAACAATAATGAAAGAAAAAAAATAAAATAGTAAATAAAAACAAAATTACAAATGGAAAAACAATAATAATAAAAACATAATAATAAAAATAAATAAAATAAACAATATAATAAATAAAAAAAAACAAGACGAAATACTATTTAAAGATGCAAGTAAGTAATAAATTAAAAAAAAAAGAACAAGTAACAAATAACTAACAAAAAAAATTAAATAATAAAAAACCAGAAAATCAGAAAAAAATTAGAGCCATACAAAATAGAAAAATTGTAATAAATAAAAAATAATAAACAAAAAGACAAATAATAAACAAAAAATAGTAGTTAAAAAATTTATAATCTATAAAAAATAGTAACAAACAAAAAAATAATAACAATAATAAAAAAATAGGGAAAACAATGAAAGGTATATAACGAAAAATGAAAGGTATAATAAATAAAAAATGTGAAATAAATAAAAGAGAGGTAAAAAATATTAAAAAGAATAATAAATACAAAGCAGTAATTAATAAAAAAAGAAATTATAATTAATAAAAAAATGATAATAATTGATAAAAATAATAATAATTACAAAAAAAAATCAATAGACATAAAATAATAATAAAAAA
The DNA here is from genome assembly GCA_037575425.1 of Anastrepha fraterculus. NCBI lineage: Eukaryota > Metazoa > Arthropoda > Insecta > Diptera > Tephritidae > Anastrepha > Anastrepha fraterculus. The sequence continues at coordinate 13,497 of JAYXIM010046434.1, forward strand.
TAAATAAAAAAATGAAAGATATAAAAAGATATAATAACAAAAATTTATTATAGGTAATAAAAAAGTTGTAGCAAATAAAAAACTGTAAACTTCATAAAAAATAATAAATGAAAAAATAGTACTTAACAAAAAAATATGTAATTGATAAAAAGAAATAATAATAATTAATAAAAATAATTTAATAATAAAAAAATAATGAATAAAAAAATGAAAGATGTAATAAATAAAAAAATGGCACAAAAAAGATAATAAATAAAAAATATTAATTAATAAAACAAAAATTATAATTAATAATGAAAAAAATATTAAATGCAAAAAAAAAAAAATAAATAAGAATAAAAACAGAGAAAAACAATTTAAAAATTTCAATGAGTTTTCTAAAAGTTTGATACAGATAAAGTAGAATTTTGATAATCTTTATTTCTTTGGTTTACAGAACATGGTTTAGTCGAAATGACTTCAAAGGCGAACTTTTCCAACCTAGTGCTTTACTTTGCGGCTATCGTGTGGTCGAAAATTGTGACACTCATTTTATGTACTTTAAGATTTAACCCCATAAATGTTACATCTCTCCAGCTACCTTCCAGCTTACCAAGCTGCTCGATACCCGCTAGAAACTCTTTCATTGCCCAACTGCTCAAATATTTGTTCGGGTATAAATTTGTAAAGCTTAAAAAAGTCAAAGTATTAAAAGTGTTCCTCAAATTAGTCGAAAAAGCTCGATATAATCGAGCTCATACACGAACCATCGACCAGATATGCGAGTATTCGTTGCTATTTGCTCGGGCTGTTCAAAAATGTGCGAACAAATTTGAGAGCTCCAATTCGTATGCTTCACATCCTCTCCAAATTGTGGTGCACATCTGAACGCTGTCTCATAAATGGAAGGGGCCCACTGTATTATGTCGCCTTTGAATGGGGGAAAGGGTTTTATGAGATGCTCCGTTATGGCAGAAATACCATTCGAAGGCTTGCCATTGCCTTCTTTAGAAGAAGAAAACTTTAAGTGAAGAGGAAATTTTAATGCTTCATGTCTACAATGGGCATCGAACCTGTAATGAACAGCATAGTAGTCACTCACGAACCCCATTTCGAAAAATGATGTAATACATATATCGGATTTTTTAGATTGTTATAACGAATGAATTCAAAATATGCAAATAATTGGATTAGGTAATTTGACATGTCACTGCATGCACGTGACTTATGAAAGTGAAAAATACGCTAACGTAGCCAAAACTACATTTATATGTACGTACAAGCCGTAACCGTTCAGTGGCTGCGTTCGTAAGCAAATGCACACGCATGAGCTCACATACTCCCACACTAATGTAATGAAACCTAATGCCGTGCCAAACACGCACACACCCACAAATACACTCATATATACACACTCACTTTAGCAACCATAATTGCACCGCAAATGTAAAGAATAATGACAAAAATATGGAAGTGAAAAGTGTTGAAACGAAAATGAAATGGCATACCGACGATGCAACGCGCAACAAGCGCAGCGTACAAAACATTCTAATGTTCTAGGTATTATTGTAAGCGTGCGTCAACAAGAGGGTGAGCGCCAACCACAATTGCTGATCCTATTTCTAGCAACAGATTGCATGGCATACCATAGCTCTATTGCCGTTTGGCATGTGTTAGTCTGTCACCTGGTTTGCTGGCTGGGCACACCTTTTACACAATCATTGCACGAGCTGGCGATATGATCAAAAACAAACAAAAAACATGAACAGAATAGCAAGAAACGCATGAAACCAAATGAGGGGAGAAAAGCAATAACAACCAATGATTGCATTTACAACATTTGTGAAGTTGCACAGTCCGCAGTAGGATTTGAAAAACAAATACTATTACAGATGAGTATTAATAAGTTCCAGAGAGCTGGTGCAGGTATACTGAATTTATTATTTTTATAAATTTATTTATATAAATTAAAAAATAATAATAAGAAAAATTTATACAAAAATACATATTTTGATGTACGCCTCAAATTTCATGCAATAACTTTTGTGTACGTACACTTAAAACTCCATTTATTGGCTATTATACACTAAAACAAATAAATTGTGTATTCATGAAATTCTCCCGCAACGCTTTGGCTTCACTCGAAAATATATTCATAAACTTCATTTATTGCGCTCCTGTGGAGAATTGTGTCAAAATTTATGGATTTTTATAGCACTTCTTTTCTGTATGTCTACGCGCGTGTATATGTGTGTGTGTGAGTGAATGAGTGGTTATGCTCCTGAAAAATTCATTTATTGCTCTACTCAACTTTTCACAAACTTTTTGATACACGCAGCTTAAAAGCCCAACATGGCGTATAAGTGATGCGTTTAAGCAAAATTTGTTTTGGGCGTAAAAAATACTGTACATATTTTAGGTTATTACTACATATATTATGGAATTTTTTTTTGGGTCGTAACTGTATCTTGAAGTACACTCTGCTGCTGGTAAACCAATTTTGATATTTAAAAATGTTTTATTTGCCTCTGAGATATCGGCTGTTGGATTGGTAGAAAGTGACGCTAAAAAAAACAAGTGAGAGTAGATATTGTAAGTAAACTCTAAATTGAAATCAATCATATCAGAGGCAAAAAAATATTTTTTTACTTATGAAAATGAGTTTAAAAGGGAACTAGTCGTGCTTTCAGATATTGTTACGGCCTGAAAAAAAATTTCGTAATGTAAAATAACCTCAAATTTAGAGGTTCTTGCACTTTTAAGGCGAAATATCTCGAACACGTAACATCCTGGTGCCAACTTGACAACAGATTCACATTTAGCATTTCAAGAATAATGGACAAATTATAGTTTACTTCTTTGTTCCGAAAACGAATCAGGTAGAAAAAAGGGCTTGAATATTGATAATTGCAGCTCTTTACCACGAATAGGAGATTTTTAGCAACTCTGAATAAATACATTATACTAGCGTGTTCAATAAGTTTTGCGGTTCGATAAGAGAGGGCGCTGCTACTAGCCTAAATTTTTTTATTATGTTGGTGCATTCTTCCTATGGACGCATGTGAAGCTTCATTTTAATCAGTCCATTCATTCTTTATTTATTTACAAGCCGTTGAGTATCGACGTGACTTAGTATTTTCAGCAATGCAAAAATCCAGTATCGTGCAGTGAAAAGCAAAGGAAATTTATGAACGAGTGTTGAAAATGTATAGGGTTTTTTCATCATCAATTAGTACAGTAGATAGAGGGGTTGCTGAATTTAAACTTGGTGTAACAAGCTTTGAAGATGGTCCACCTCCACGTCAAGGACGTTCAAAAAGTGAAACAGCACCAGAAATCGTAGAAAAAACACAGGTTATTGGAAATCCGTCGAGTGACTGAAAGAGATTTAGTAGAAGCTCTAGGCATCTCATTGGGCGGTATAAGCAATATTTTGACTGAAGTATTGGGTTTCAGAAAGCTGTGTGTCAAATGGGTGCCACATTCGCTAACAATGAAACAAAAACACAATCGAGTGCGACTTTCTCAGCTTCACTTAGAGCGTTTTCGAAAGATTAAAGTGGATTTTGTGCGTCGATTGAACACTATAGATGAGTATTGGATCTATCACCATGATTCTAAATTAACACAAGATGCTTAAGAGTGTTGTGAACCCGAAGCTTCGGCTCCGAAACGAGTCTGTGTTCAGAAATCGACCAAGAAGGTGTTAGCATCAGTTTTTTGGTATGCGAAAGGAATTTGTGTGTGTGAATTACTGGCAAAATAGTAAAACAATAAATTCTGAATATTATAATAATTATTATAACAACAACTTTTTAAACCAGCTGAAGGAAAAGAATCGAAAATAAATAATATCAAAGCAGCAAACGGGTATTTCATCATTTACCTGCAACCTCTTAATTTATGCGCAATGTAAATGCATGCATACATATTTATGTATTTCTCGTATTTATATCTGTAAAAATAAATAATAAAAAAAATAAAGAAAACAAAAATCAACTTAAAATAATTGAAATAAAAAATGAATGGAAAAAGCGACCGCACAAAAGTGGCAAAACATTGAAAGCCATTTAAAAGTTTTCTGTTATCACATCGCCAAAGTATTTTGTGCTTGTATGTATGTATGTATATATGTAAGTGTGTGTGCGTACGCAAACTGATGCTCTTACTGCTGCCAAAATATGTTGACGGCGTTAGCAATGTGATAAATATTTGATGAGGTTAAAATTGTTTGCATACAAATATTCGTACATTCATATTCACAGCCATTCGTACATAAGTATTTATGAATTCTACCATATACACGAAGTTTCAGCGCCAACAGCAAAAGTTTATGAACATTTCCGAAGTTGCAAAACAACGAGGAAAAAAGTTATTCAAAAAGAAAGAAAACAATGGTAGCTCAGCTGCGCTCAACCCACAGTTCGATGCGAAGAGAAGCGAGTAAATTTTGGCGGCATTAAAGATGAGGCAGCAGCCGCTGTTTTGCTGCCGAAGCTTTAAGGCGGTGACATCTCGCATATACGGCAGTTCAGCTATAGTCAGCCGTTTTTGTACAGTTTTTTTGTTCTTGCTATAGCTTGTACACATTTATGTGTGTATATATTGGCTTGCTTGCTTTCAGCAGTTGGTTGTTTTTGTTAAATTGCTGATGTAGTTGTCGCAATTCATGCTGTACACCGAAAAAGTGCAACGACCGCCTGTGCACCCACTTAACAAACAACAAATGGCTTTAAAACAGCATACTGCAACAACAATCAATGTTGTATGACAAAAGTGCTGAGCTGACAATTAAATTTTGCTGTTGCAAGAAATTATGGAAGAAAGCAAATTTTCAATTTTCAAGAAATTCAATTAAAACTTGCATGACTGTTTAGCCGAAATGCTTGTTTTTGCTCTTTCTATAGTTGTTAGTGCTGCTGTGCTGCTGCTGTCGTTTTAGGTTTTGCTGCCTGCGGTAAACGCTGCTAGCTGTTGTGTCTTTCTGTTATTGCAAACATTTTTAGCAAAGAAATTGTCATTTATTTGTCGTTGGGGGTTAGCCGGGCAAGAGAGTTGTAAGAGGTGTGTAGAGAAGTTTTAAGCGAGGATTAGTAAGAAAATGTTCATTCCTCAACTGAAGTTGGTAAGATTTTGAGAGTTAAACTTGAATAAACTTGTACGATTCGTGTAATTCCACAATCTAAAGTATTTATGATCGAAATTCTAGAACTCTAGAAAAATTTGAGATTTACTTTAAATTGAAAAATTGTTTATCTTCGGACTAATAATAGATGATTCATTATTATTAGATCAGTAATTTAACCATCATTTCACGTTTGCTTTAAAACACTTTATATACTTCTAGAAGTGATTTTATGGCATTTGACCGTGGTTCATATTCTTTTAAATTAATTAGAGAACAGTTTCGTTAGACACATAGTTTTATTATTAATTAGCAAACGATCGAACCTCGGCTGTGGCAGTTACAAAATATCTGTTCAGCTTTAGCTTGACTTTGTTGGAAAAAGGCCCAACTTCGCCCGCACCTGATTGCTATTTGATTTGTTTTCAGAAAAACTTTCAAACTGCTTTCAGACTTTACCCGATAGCTGTGTGGGTATGTGATTAGCTGTAATAATGTTCTCAAAAAAAAAAAAAAAAAAAAAAACTTTCCATAACAAATTTTGAAGCCTGATCTTAATGAATATCTGCTTTCATAAAATTGGTACCTTTTTGAGTGCTGGTGTTGAAAAAAATGCTTTTAAGTTAAAAGCCAAAAATTAAAAAAAAGAATCAACTTTATTTTGAATTCTAAATTTTTCAATCTTTACGAAAACGTGTTAAAAAAAAGTTTTTTAATTCTATTTTCAAAAATTTAAAAGTTTTTGTTTTAAATCGAAAACCATAATTTTCGGCAAGCTCGTACTTTAGATGTTTTGTTTATTAGATTTTTGCATATTGTTTTATTTACTTTTATTTTTTTATTTGAAACTTTTTTTTTTACAATACTAATATTTTTTTTATTTACTTATACTAATTTAGTTTCATTTTTTGTTATTTAAATTTGTTTTGTTTACTTATAATTCTTTTTATTACAATGGATCGGCAACGGTCTAAGTCAGTTGGTCCAGAGACCGACTGCCACTTCTTCTACCTATTTTTCTTTTATTTATTTATATTATTTTTTATATTATTTTTTATATTTATTTATATTATTTTTTTATTTTATTTAACTATATTTTTTATTAAAGTTTTTTTTTGTTTACTTATATTTTTTTATGAAGCACTTAAAAATTATTTTTAAAATTAAATTTATTAGAAAAAAATAAAAACAAAAACCAAAAGTTACAAAATGTTCAAAATACATTTAAAACATAAAAATTTGATATAATTAAAAAATTTAAATTTTTTTTTCAAAATGTTCAAAAAAAAAAATAATATGTTTTAAGAAATTTTCGGAAAATATTGTTTTTGAATGGAAAAAGAAAATTTCCTGAAAGCCCGCAATATAGTTATTTACTTTTATTTGGCTTTATTTTCTTATTTTTGTTTATTTATATAAATTTTTTTATTTACCGATATGTTTTTATTTACCGATATGTTTTTATTTACCGATATGTTTTGATTTACTTATATTTTTTTATTTAATTTTTTTTCTACATTTGTTATTTAAATTTTTTTTATTTCTTATACTATTTTAATAACATTTTTTTTTACTTCTACTTTTTTTACTTACAATTTTTTATATTTACTTCTAATTTTTTATTTAAATTTTTGTTTTTATTTACTTATATTTTTTATTTAATTTTGTTTTTTTTTTATTTACTTATACATTTTTATTTAATTTTGTTTTATTTAATTCTCCTTATTTTACTTAAAATTTTCTTTGTTTCTATTTTCTTATATTTTTAATTTATTCAAATTTGTATTTGTCGTATTTATTTTTATTTTGTCCATTACTATGCATAAAAACCCTTCGTACACATTGCGCTTCTGCCTCTGTACAGTTTTACACTTCTTATGAGATTTTTTTTATTTGGTTGTTTGCTTTTTTGTGAAGAGTCTTTAGTAAATTTCGTACAGTTTTGCTACTTCAGCTGTTTTAATTGTTTTTCTGTTGCTGCTCTTGTTGTTTGCTCATGCAGTTGTCTTTCAAATGTCGACTGCAGCAAGCCATCGAAAACAAAAATGCAACAAGAACAACAGAAATAACGAGGAGGCAGCAACCAGGCGATTGGTAGTTGAACAAACGAATTTGAATTTACCAAACAAATTGTCTTCGTAGGAAAGCAGACGACACTCGATTTCAATGTTTTAGAGCCTGTGCACGTGTATGAGTGCATGTGTGCGTGTGTGTGTAGTAACTGTCACTGATGTCGCTTGCTATATTTGTTAAAATGTTCATGGGCTGTTAGGCTAGAATTTTGCGTATGCTTTCGCCTTTAGCTTCAAATTTTTCCCACTTCTTTTCGCATCCTCAGCAGCAGCTGTGGCTGCTTGTTTTCTAATTTTATCTCGACGAGTGATTTCAAATTTAAATTTATGATTTAATACAATTATGAAAATTTTATCAGCAACAGGCCAAGCGTGCACTAACTGAGCCGAGTGTGAGAGAAAAAGAAGAGGCCAGAGTGGCAGTGCGTACTGTGTAATGGCAAATATCCGTTTGTAAAGTAGCTGAGACTGATTCGATGGGTAGCAATAGCTGCACTGCCTGGGCTTCGTAAGTTCATAGCACATAATTGGACTCGACTTCAGGAGCATAGAGTGTGCATATATGTATACATACATACATTTACATAGGCGAATATGTTTGGCTGCATAACATTTTATTTTCAGTTTAATGCATTTATACTGAAGTCATATCCTAGGAGATTTATGAAACGAATTTAATTATGGTAATCAAGTTTCGAAATTTATTGACTTTTACTGCATTTGTTGCCAGCTTATCTTACGATACAGGTGTTGTCGATTGTTCACAAATGAGATTGGCAAAGTTTTTATATTGTTGAAACAATTTGTAAGTAATTCATTCCAATTCGGCCGCTAGTAGAGCGAGAAGTTAACTAGTTTGCGTGTAGTTGTATATACCTATGTGTGTGCACATTAGAAAATATGTTAAGTAAAATGCAAAAAAAAAAGATATCTCTGCGCAAAATATCCCACACTATCCAGTCCAGCTCACCACAGCAAGTCAATGGCTGCATGCCATTTCTTGGCTTAACTCTAATGGACGCTCATTTCATATACCCGACTTGCGCGCATGTAATGTATTTTATGTGTTGTTGCTACTAAGGCATTCCGAGCATATTTATAAAGGACGCTATGGAATACAAAAGTCATTACGCTTTTATCCTTTGTTGAAAAAAGTTGAAAAATACAAAAAGAAAAAAAGAAAAAAATGTTTCGCTACACCTTTTCTTGGCTACAAATTCAGCATCCATTGCACGCTTGCAACAAAGTGCACTTTCATGCTCAACATTCTGCAGTCCTATATGCGAGTATATGTCCCGACGTAGTGGATATACCTGCATACATAGCTGGCTCAACTGAAGTGAATAGACATTCATATGCCGATAATATTGCTACACCTATGGCTACATTACCGTCGCTTCGCAGCAGCCAAAGCAACAGAGGCTTGTTGTGCGCCAAAGCTGATCACGCGCTCATATACACACACGTGCATTCTGCTTGCTGCTATACAATGAGGAAATATGTGAAAATGTACAAGAGAAGCGAGCTAGGCGATGAGGCGTGGTGTGTGTGCTCATGGGCTCTTATTATCCCGTTTTCCTTGCTGTGCAATGACAATGAAATTGCAACGGCAAAGGCAAAAGTAACAGCAACAGGAACAGGCACACTAACAACAATAACAGTTTACAGGATATATTGTATGCATTTTGTGAATGTATTAGTGCATCTTGGTGGGGTTGTAAACTTTTATTGTGTGGCAGCCATGCGAGTGAACGCTTTATATCGTTGCGCATACACACACACACACACACACACAGTTGCACAAGTGTGTTTTTGCATGCATATGCCAGTGAGATAAACACTCCAATGCGCGCGCAAAAGCCATACATTTTATTTACGCAAGCAATTTAAGTTTCTGTTAAGTATCCATAACTGCAATTCTACAATGTTTGGCCATAATTTAATTAAGCAACTTGTTTACTTGAAATTTTACGAGGCCAGCCGAGCCAATGGGGGGCTATGTGGTGTGGTGGAGGATGCGTAAGTGGCATTGTAGCGTTTATTATTTTTTATGACGGTCACAACAGTTAATAGTAGCAGTGCGTTTAATTTTGAGTAGTTGTTAAAAAGTGCAGTTAAAAGAGTCAAAGCGCGATAGTTGGTGTTATTTTATGTTTTTAACGAATTTTTTGACTGGTCGAAAGTTAGTTAGTGGAGGATTTAATGCGCAGAGTAGTTGAGATTTTATGCGGTTAAGAATTATTTTAATCCATATTAAAGCGAAAAATTTGAACAACAATAATAAATACAAAGCGTCAGTTAAGGAAAATTAAATGAAAGCGCACAAATCAGACAGAAATTAAAAATCTGTTTTTTACAGCCGGCCATAAATTACATATCAGGATTGCCGTTAGTAGTACAAAATCAGATGACAAACTAGAAAATGAAGAAGAACTTAGTAAAATGCAAAGTTTTTAAAAGTATAATCAGTTACTCAACTGGTACGATTAATTTAAATTAGATTATCGCTTTTTTTGTATAGAAAAAAAATATTTTTATTTTGGATTTTCAAATGAAAAAAAAAACACGAGTTCAAAAATTCATTTTGATTCTTTAAATTACACAAACAAATTCCAAAAAAAATCTTTGCTTCTTACTTCAATGTGAAATTTTTCAGATTGAACAAAAACAATTTTGTTTTCTTGAAATTCAATCAAACAACAATAAATGCAAACAGCAATAAATATTTATTCCTTTGAAAATCAATTCGAATTTTTTAAATTAAGAAAACCAAAAAACAAAAAAAAACAAATAATGCAAAAACCAAAAATTATTGCTCCTTTCAAATGAAAAGCAAAATGCAAACAAATCCTTGTTCCTTTAAATTCAACTCTGTACTTTCCAAATTGGAAAAAAGAGATGAAAAAATCTTTCTAAATTTTTTGAAATCACTAAAAAATATTTATTCCTTGAAATTCAATTTGCATTCGTTAAATTATAAAAAATTGCCAAACAGATCATTTTAAATTAAACAAAAAAAATTTTTTCTTGAAACTCAATTTGCAAATATTTCAAATTAAGGTGATTACGGAGAGAAATAAAAAATATTTGTTCCGTGAAATTCATTTTGGAAAGAAAGCAAAAAAATCGTAGGGTTTTGGAAATTCAATATGGATTTTTCGAATTAAAAAAATAAGTTGTCCTCGTAGGCGGGCAGAGGACACTCGATTTTAATGTTTTAGTGCTTGTGCACGAGTATGAGTGTGTGTGTGTGTAGTAGTAGCTGTCACTGATGTCGAATTAAGAAAACATAAATGTAAAAAAGGGATATATGTATATATACATATATAATAGGTGCGTGCACCCATTTTGGGCGTTTGGCCGCGCTCCTTCTCCTATGTGTGACGTGCGTCTTGATATTGTTCTACAAATAAAATGGATCAGTTTTCCTTTAAATTAATTTATAGATTTTTCAAATTAAAAGCAAAATAAACCAAAAATAAAAATATCTATACTTGTAAATTCCAAAGAAAAACTTTGTTGCTGCAACAGATTGAAGTTCAATTGTGGATGTTACGAATTAATACAAAATTGTTAAAAAAACTTGTTCCTCAAAATTCAATTTTGGATTTTTCAAATTACAAAAAAAAAAAAAAAAAAAAAACAACAGCAGGCGGAAGTCTTTATTACTGGGAGTTTTGAACTTTGAAAATTTTAAAAATAAAAAAACAGAGCTAGGCAAAAATCGTTATTTATGGATTTAAAAAAATAAAATAAAACTAAAAACAACGAAAGAATAAATTTTTATGCCTTCAAATTCAATTTGCGATTGTAAAACTAAATTTTAAAAAATTTTAAATTAAAAAAATAACAAAAAAAAAAAAATTAAAAAGAAAAACAAACAGAAAAGTAATTAAACAGAAATGCAAAGAGAAATCATTGAAATCCAATTTTAGAAAATTAAAAAAAACTTACAAAAATAAAAAATTAAAAGCAAAAATAAATCAAAGTAATTAAAATTGTAAGCAAAGCGAAATCAAAGAAATTCAATTTTTAAGTTTTTCCAATTAAAAAAAAAAAAACAAAAAAAAAATGTCATTGGTTCTCGAAATTCAGTTTGAGATTTTTTAAATAAAAACAAAATTATTTAAAAACATCCTCGTTTCGTGGAAACAAAATATGGACTTTTAAAATTAAGCAAAAAAATTAAATCCTTATTAAAAAAAAAAAACAAATTACAAGCCAAATTTTTGTTTCTTAAAATCCAATGCGGCACCAACTTGGCTTCATGGTATTAACGAATTGCCGTGCCGACACGAAAAACCAAAATTTGTAGTATATTTCCCATTACAATTTGTAAGTGCGTTGATGTCAGATTATTTTCAAAAAGTAAAAAAAAAAAAAAATGTTCAAGACATTCGTCACGTTTACTAAGGCGGGTGTTTGATTTAGAGATTTTGGTCGAAGATAAAAATTCATTGCGTACAAACCTTATGTTGAGCTGAAAGAAGAAGAAGAAGAATATGTTTAATTATTGGCGGAAAAATAGATATGACTAAAAAGTAAGCAAAAACTTTTTCTACAGTAATATTTTGGTGTGTAATTAAAAAAGAGTGCAAGTTTCTTCGTAATAAACTTACAGATATAAAAATATATATGCGAATATATGTATAAATATGTATAAGTAGACAGTAAGGCGGGTCGATTTAAAAATTGCTCATTGCTCTGTGAAAATCGTATTCTAGGGATCAAAATAAGAAACTTTGCCGAAGGAACCATACCTCTAAAACGAATTCTGATGTCCCCCAATTTGGGTCGAACGAAAAATCCCACTTGGACCCATTTAAAGTGCTCCAATCGAGTCCAAATGTATGACCGACCCCCACTAACTTTGGACGGCCGATCCACCCATGCCAGTGGCACACCCCCCGGAACTCCCCTGGGGGGTTCCCCATACAATCATTTCAAAATATCACCATCTTTGGCCTTTGAATGAGAAAAACGAAAAGAAACTAAAAAGTTCGACCCAAATTGGGGAGCATCAGAATTCGTTTTAGAGGTATGGTTCCTTCGGCAGAGTTTCTTATTTTGATCCCTAGAATATGATTTTCACAGAGCAATGGGCGATTTTTTTGCCTCCCCACAAAAGACACTAAAAGTTCGACCCAAATTGGGGGACATCAGAACTCGTTTTAGAGGTATGGTTCCTTCAGTAAAGTTTCTTATTTTGATCCCTAGAATATGATTTTCACAGAGCAATGGGCGATTTTTTTGCCTTCCCCCGGCCTAGTAGACAGGTATGCACTATATTGCGTGCTTATGTGTAATTTGTGTCTCAATGCATTCCACTATTCATCTATTATGCTTGTTGATTCTGCCGCCTACTTTCTTCTCTGCTTTAAGATTGAAAATTTCAGTCCTGTCGCTACTATTCTCTATTGCATGCATTTCCTTTTTTAAGGCAGCCTCCTTCGCTCTATTTTCTTCAGTGCTATCCACATAATAACACCTGGCCAGCAGCATTATAATGGGATTGCACTTTTTGCTGTTGCTGTTGCTGCTGCTGCTGTTGCCATTTCTTGCTGAAAGCCTTCCCTGGCAGCCAGCATCTTTTGAGTGCACATACGAAATGCTTACATATTTACCTATTTATGTATGCCCTAGCATGTATGCACATATGCGGCATATGTGTGCATGCAAACCCAAGTGAGCAACATTAAAGGTCTTTGCCTTTTTGCTGTTCTTTTCTAATGCATACGATGTTTGGTTACAACGCCGTCTGGCATAAGACCCAACATATACAGGCGTATGTATGCGCTGTGTATGTGGGTGTGGCTGTGGCAGTCGAGGTGTGTATGACTAGATGGGCGTCACAATTTGTGCCATCGGTAATTTGAAAGGCGTTCAAGCAGTTGGTTGCTCCTTTTTCTGTTGCACTCACACATACCACTGCATTCTATTTTAAGCGTAATATAAAGGCACACATATACTTTTGTATACACTTGAGTATGCATACTCATAGTGTGTTGCAAGTTGCAACTTTTTCCGCAAACGCAAATTCACATGCACAGAAACAAAAGTAATGGGTGCAAAAAACTCATGCGGACCAACCCTTGAACATATGCATACATACATGCATAAGCACACACACACACACACACACAAACGTGTGCTCTTAGTAGAATGCCTCAACTTGTATGCACTTAGGCAGCATTAAACAGTTTGGTGCAATTTGTGTTTAGCAAATTTTTCGTTGGAAATTTTCTTCTTCATACGATACGCTGCTGTATGGCAGTGCATTCATGTTACGTATACGCCGGGTAGGCTACAAAGTTTCCACTGAAGTGCACTTGAGCACTTGGGCGCATTGCAAAGGCAAACAAGGTAGAAAATTCAACGAAAAAGTGTAAAAAAATAATCAACTTATTCGTTTGGTTTCTATGTAGCTGCAAAAAAAAAACACTCACTTAAGCATAAAACGACGTTTAAGCAGGTTAATTAAACAAAAGTTTCTTTTAATTAGTGTCCTTAAGGTGGAGCAGCAACATTTTGTGTGGCTTTCATTTGCAATTTTGTAAATTGGTGTATTTTTTTTTACTTTTTGGTTTTATTGAGGCACCTTCAGTGGTGTTTTTGCTTTTGCGGCTCGTCAGTATTTAAGGTGTTTACTGAGTGGTAGAAAATAAAATAAATGAAAGGGTGAATTAACTATGTCTGTGTTTGCTTTTTAAGTGATCGGTGGGGGTAGAGCTGATATAGGTGTCTGTATTTACGGCTGTCTGTCAGTTGACGAGACGGAGGTGGTCTTTGAGGTTTTTTGTTGGTTTTTTTTTTATCTGCGGATAGACACTGGCGAAGTTCTTCTTCTGAGAGCTAGAATACGTATGAAAATTTCGACTCATATTCGAATCGCTGAGAATTTTAAGTATATTAAAAATTCAATTATAAAGCATATTCATAGTTTTTGTTCGTCCAAAGGGCTGTATTGATGCATTGAAGGCTATTTTCAGTATCTTTGTGCATTTTTACACTGGACCGCGTATAAATTTACGTGCCTATTTAACAAGCTGGGGCTGGAAACATCAAATAATAGCGATTGATTTTTCTGATAGTGGTCTCGGCAGGCAATGGCAAACTTCCGTGTGTATTTCTGCCATGAAAAAGCTCTTCACAAAGAAATCATCTGTAGCACAAAGTCGGCCTAAATCTGTAGGCCTCTCCATTTGTGGAAAAATATCAAGTCGCACACCATAAATAGTAGGAGGCATTCGGCCAAGCACCCAAGAAAGGTGTAATCGCCAGTTGTATATATTAGTTTGGAGGAAAAGAAATGCATTATTTTTTCAGTAGATGGCTGCAGTGATCGATATCTCGTAAAGTATCGATCAAACAATTTAAAGTTTGTGCTCGTTGTCAAGGTGACATTTCACACTAAACAACTACAGTTGCTTTTTTGTTTGTTCATCTAGTTGTGAGTTACAGGTTGCTAACAATGGAAGTCAACAAGGAGAAAATTCGGTACATACAGTTTTTCTTTGATAAAGGCGAAAATGAAATCCAGACCGTTGAAATTGTGAATGCTGCCGATGCTGTTACAGCTAATTACGTACAATTTTAGTTTTGCCGATGCCATTCAGACATTTTTGATGTTAAAGAAAATGTCGATTATGTCGAAAATGTCGTTAAAATCGCAGAAATAATCGAAATTGACCGGCCGGTTATAGTAGTCGTAGCATCGCCGAGGGTCTAAAGATTAAAACTGTATACCATTAGCGCAAAAAAATGGATTTAATTTTCCCCAAACTGGAATATAAAAAATGTATATATGGTTATGCGTTTGAGCTTGTTTGGTGAATTCGTTGAGAACTGAGGTGGCGCAAAATTAATCATCCACTTTTGAAACATGATTTTAGTGTGGAAGTCTGTCAAATTATGTATATTTTTTTAAATTATTTCTTCTTGTCAGTCCAGAATCCGTTTTTGGAAATTCCAAAAAAAAAAAAAAAAAAATTGATTCTGCTGTTTGGCTGTCAAGCTCTCAAGTAGCTGTTGGCTGTTTTCTGGCTCTCAAGTAATCATTGGTCTTGCAATTTCTGGCCTACAAGTTGCAAACATTTTGAATATTTTTCAAATAATTTAATCAGACTTTAATGTTACTCTTAATTAAGCATAAATTAAAATAAAATTTAATTGCCATGTGAACGTGACGAAATACTTCCTCTGCACGAATAAATATGTACGCTTGACGAGCGTATGTCTGTACGTGCATAGTTGAAATTACAAAGAAAAACTATGTACGTACAAATGTTGTCGTGCTTTACATTTCATTTACATGTACAGCAAATTTCCTGCCATTGCATGTTAATTTAATTCAATTTAGATGAAAATTATATGTTGGCACATACGTAAATCCATACATACACACACACACATACACGCATGCATACATAATAAGCGCAGTAGTGAATGCGAAAGTTGCTGAACCTGCAACATTACCAATGCATATGCAAAGTAGGAGTGCATATTTATGTTTGTATATGTATGTGCATATATACATGCATGTGTGCGTGCACTACAGTTACATATGTTAGGGCTTGAAAATGTCATTTACTACATTTCCGGTGCAATTGTACTCTGACATTAGTTGCCACAAATGCACAACATACACACACATATGCTTCTTTGTATAGGTGTAGGGGTAGGTACAAACGAACATACAAATGAGCTGTGAGCTGAGTAAAAGTAAAATTTGTTTGTGTTTTTGTTTCCATGTAGCAGATATATACCATAGGTACACATGTATGCATTTATACGCTCATATGCAATAATAATAATAATAATTCTGCAATTTGTAATTACCACAGCATTGTTTGCCGAATAATTCATTTATATATTCATTAGTAGGACCATGCACACGTACACGTTTGCATACATATACATGCATACTATACGTATATGTATCCACTTCTTCTCCATGTGGGGTGCGTTTTGCTGTTTTCGAATTTTTCGGAAATTATTCATTCAACTGACTGGAATTTTTCAAAAAATTAAAACACTCTTTTGAAGATTTTGACTGCTCCTAAGACCTTAAACCATATGAGAAGGCACAGTTTTCGTACAGAATTAAAATAATTTATGGAAAGCTATGACTGGACCCATCTAAGCTTGGCGGCGATTGATGTAACAGCTTAGAAAACTATAAAGCATATAATTTTAGGTGATTCACAAGGTGTCATAAGTGCCTTATATCCCAAGACTTTTAACAGTTAAATAATTGTTTAGAGGACGCGAAGCCACAACCAGCGGTGAAAGAATTCATAATATTCCCTGCATGGTACTTTGCGAACTAAATATATTCTTAGCCGCTTAAAGTTTATGACGTCACTTACTAAACCCTTGTGAATATCCCTATTATACTACTTCACGAGGCTGGCTGGTTAGCTCAAAGGCTCATACTTATTAATTCATTATGAATATGTGATCAGTTTTAAGCCTACAGCTCTACAGTATAGATTGAATGAGTACGCCGAGCAAATATTATATTAGGCGAGTACCAATGCGGTTTTAGGAGTGGAAGGTCGACGATCGACCAAAACCTTGTAGTTCGCCAAATATTTGAAAAGTTTCACGAGTATAAAATCTACCTGAATGCTCTCTTAAGTACTTTGATTAAAAGCAAGATTCTTCGGATTGAAGTTCAACAAAAACAAAACTAAGTATTTCGCAAGACTCAACACGTTGAGAAAAGCGCCAGATTTTACCATTGGTGATTACACATTTGACAGCGTGGATAAAATTAAATACCTCGGACTGTTAAAAAGCAAGCTCTTGAGTAGGAAAACGAAAATTAAAGTACATAAAACACCGATTCGAATGCGAAACGTAGACATTGGAAGCGGATACAATTGAAGAATTGAGTTTATTTGAAAGAAGAATACTGAGGAGAATACTGGGTCCAGTACAAGAAAAACATGGACTCTATCGCATTAGAGCTAGAGGAATTCCTATAAGGAAAAAGCGTTGTGCGGTTTGCCTAATCGCAGTATATCCGATGGCTAGGACACGTTTGCAGAATGATAAATGAAAGACTACCTCGCTAAGTTCTAGATGCGCGCATGTTACGTGAAAAGCGAAGAAGACGGCCACGGAAGCGATGGTAAGACGACGTTGAGGACGATCTAAGAAGCATAGAAGTGAACTACAATCATAGTCTGACTATGGTCCGAGATGCATGGAGAAGAGTGCTCTCACTAATACTCCAGATGGCGGGAGCATAGCATGTTTTCTAAATCCCCAGTGCTTTGAAAGGAAAGGTTAGGAGGTAGTTTATCATCGCATAGTTCCTTGTTAATCACATTATAAGGATGGGTATTAACCCATGCATCCATCTACTACTGCATCGGACTTGCATTTGCTATAATTTATTCACGCTTTGCTCTGCCATCGCTTTCGGATAGCCTCTCTGCATTTCGTTTGTCAAAATGCCTACGGAATTAGTCCTGCATGATGAAGGAAGCGTCTTCGCGAAATGGTTCGGAAGTGACAAAGAGTACGTGGAAAGAGTGACAGTTCCGCGGAGAGAGTGGTAGATTGTGGTGAGGTATTTAGTGCGTCGGTGTAGCTGTGAGGATACAAGCGCTACACGAGCGTCATCTCAGAAAAAATTAAAAAATAACTCTGTTATATTTTAACTATATATCTAGACACACAAATGTATATGCACGAGCATCGAAAGTCGCAATTATTAATTCGAAAATATTAATTATAATTAATTATTCGCCTGAAATGTCTGCATCATTCCATGAATACTAATAAATATTAGCAAATGTACAGATGTGTAAGTAGATGCTGTATATAGTAGATACATATGTAAATTCGTCCCGTTCTTGTTTTCTGTGTAATGAAGTAATCTACACAAATGAACAAATACTTCTATGCTCTCTCATTCGTAGTATTTTCTCGTATGAACTATTCATATATATGCATCTAAATATATATTAATGCTTTAATGACGGACAGGTCATCATCTTACATATGAATTTCTCGAAATGGTATTTATAATCACAAATAGTTTCTAAGGCGTTTTACAACAATCATCATCACAATACTAGCCAGACGTGAACAGACAAAACGCACTGGGAAGTGTAATAAGAATTAAATTACTTGCATCATAAAAGCACATAGTAAATATGTATGTATCGGATAAAGTACACACTGCAACATAGTAAGGGCAGACATGGTGAAATTGTTCGATTGGCACAACAGTGAACCACTCAAGGACTTATGTGTGTACGTGTGACGCTATAGTTTGCCGTCGGAAGAATGATTTAACCATATGCGGCGGTCATTTTCTCTCTGCAACATTTATAGACTTTCAATGGGGGAAAGTGTTGAGCAGCCACACAAATCCATTGTGCGAGCAGCCTAACGTCTTTAACAATACATTCCCAGACGGATTTTCCGTATGCCCACTGCAGCAGTATTAAAATCCTCTCATATGTTTGTCAATAGCTTTGCTGATGTGTATGCGTGGGGGTGTGCTATGATGGGTGTTTATGAATTATGGCACGTACTTTCATAGAAAGCAGTTTTTGTTTTTGCATTCGTAGGTTGCGAGTTGGAATCGAATTTATAATTGTGATCAACAATTTCCGACGTACATATATGAGAAGTATTACTTTTGAGTTATATTGTCGTCCGCCGTAGCTAAGTGGACTGATGGGTGATAATCAACAGGTTGGTCTTTGGAAGCCCGTTTTTTTCTAGAATTTCAACTATGAGTGGTTAATTGAAACGTCTGCGCTAAGGGGAGACAAAGAAAGACTCAACGGGATTATTTTTTCGTAGAAATGCATTCAAATATATTTAAGGATTATTTGATTTTTTATCCATATTCCACACGCCCGTAGAGTTATTGGTGTGTGAGCTAAAATACCTAAATCATAATTTCGTGCGGAGCTCCTGCTCGATGATGTAAAAATTAAATAAAATAAAAAAATATAAAAAAAAATATATATATACGAAAACAAACAGATAATAAGAATAAACAGACCAAAAATAATAAACAAAAACCACAAAATAATAATAAACAAAATAAAAAATAAAAAACATTAAAAAAATAACGTTAATTACCAAAAAATAATAATAATAAATAGTTGGAATATATTATTATTAATATTAATATTAAAAAATTATTTAAACTAGTTGAATTGAAATGAAATTAAATTAAGCAAAACATAAAAAAATTAAAATTGAACTAAAATTCAAAAAAAAAAAAAAAATAGAAAAACAAATTAAATTAAAAAATAATAAAAAATAAAACAAAGGAAAATCAAATGCAATAAAAAACCAATTATAATAGAAAATATTTTTGAATGTAACAATAAACAAAATGAAATAAAAAAATGTAATAAAAAATCAATAAATTTGACTTAGTAAATTAGAGACAAAAAAAGTTAAAAAATGCTAAAAAGTTAATTAATAAATGAAGAAAAAGAAAAAAAAATAAAAAAATAGTAATAAATAAAACGAAATAAATAAATAAATATAGGTATATATTTGAAAAAAACAAATACAATAAAATATAATAAAGAAAAATATATTAAAAATAAAAATAAACTGAAAAAACAGATACATTAATAAAAAACTTGTTATATCAATTAAAAAAAAAAACAAATATTATATGCATACGTGTTATGCAATAAAAAATTTTATTAACCTGAATGAATTGAAATTAAACAAAGTAAAAGACAAAATAAAGTGGAATAAAACAAAACGAAATAAAATTAAATAAAAGGAAGTAAAATCAGTGTAATAAAAACCCATAATAATAGGAAACATTTAAATTTAAAGCAATACAATTAAAAAAATAAAAAATAAAGCATTTAAGCATTTAACAGTAAAAAACTAAATAAAAATATGAATAAAAGATTTATAAATTTTGTTTTATTAAATTAATTTCAAATTAAATATTTTTGTATTAAATAAAAAAGATAAAAATTTTATAAAATGAACTGTTGGAAGAAGATAAAATAGTAATACGAAGTTGTTTAACAAAAAAATTTAATGAGCCTAATAAATTTTTTATTTCATACTAATTTGAATTTGAAACAGAAAAATAGAAAATTAAAATGAAAATAAAACTAAAGGAAAAGGAAATAAACAAAAAAAAAAAAAAAATATATATATATATATAAAATGAAAAAATATGTATTTGAAAAATAAAATGATATAAATTAAAATAAAACGTAATAAATAACACGAAATTATTAAATAAAAAAAAAATAACTGTTATATAATAAAAAACTTAGATAAACTTAATGAATTGAAAAAAAGTTAAAAAAATATAGTAAAAAATACACTAAAAAAACAAAAAAATAAGAAAAAGTAAAAAAATATAAGAAAAATAAATAAAAACTTAAGAAACAAAAAATTAAAATAAAAAATAAGAAAAAAAAATTAAAATAAATAAGAAACAAAAAATAAAGAGATAAGAAAAAATAAATAAAAATATAAGAATCTAAATGAATTGAAAAAAGTTAAAAAATATATATAATACCAAAAATATAATAAAAAAAATATAGTAAAAAATACACTGAAAAAATTAATAAAAAAACTTGTTTTATCAAATTCAAAAAAAAAATATATATAAAAAACAAAAAATAAAAAAATAAGAAAAAGTAAAAAAATATAAGAAAAATAAATAAAAACATAAGAAACAAAAAATTAAAATAAAAAATAAGAAAAAAAAATAAAAATATATAAGAAACAAAAAAATAAATAAAAATATAAGAAACACAAAATAAAAATAAATTTTTAATAAAAATAAAAACTAATAAAAAAACGTAGTAATAATAAATTATTAAAAAATAATAATAAAAAAATTATATCATTAAAAGGTACTAATAAAAAAATTAAAACAATTAAAAAAAAAAATTTTTAAAATTAAACTAATGGGAATAATGCCATATAAAACAAGTTTAACGACAAATTGGCAAATTTAAAACTTGTGCGCGCATAAAAGTACTGCGATTAACTGAATCAACCCCTGAGAATTTCGAGGAAGAGTTAGTTACTTAAATTGCAACCTCGCGCTACCAGAGTTTTTGTGAGCAAACTGATCAGAATATAGATTCACATCGACAGAACGTCCTTAAAATGAGGTTGACTGCTTCAAAGCATATCTTTAATATCCAGCTCTACGCAAAAAACTGAAATGAGCACTTACGCTTACGACTACTTTTATTACTACAAACGACTGTACCATACATATTTGTGCTCATTTGCTGCTACGGATTAATTTATGTCAGGTTTTCCTTACATCAATTGAAATTCTGTTTCATATTTTCACCTCCTTTTATTTCTCTTCTTATGATACATCATTAATTGTAAGCGCAAACGTTCAAGGACAAGTCATTAAATTGCGCCCCACAGTCATATTGCTTTGTAAAGATTTTGCTTACATGACAAGAAGAAGAAGAAGAAGAAGCAGATTGTAGACAATTTAAGGATGCAATGGCAAAGGGAACGAGCAATAAATTCAGCTCCGACATCAATGACAACACTTTCTGTGATTAATGAGCGATTCGAGCACACAAGTAATAAACAATTTAGAATATTTTAGATGTCATTAAATGTTTGCCTTTTTTTGCCTTTATTGTTTGTGTGAATCTGAGGTGGTTGCCAAAAGGTTCACGTGAATGTCTGGATTTGGTATTGCTTTTATGTCTGTGGGATTTTGCATAAGGCGCAAGATGTGTGTGAGGTTTGATTTGAGGTGACGATTTTTTTTTCTTGTTTTGAAAGGCTAATCTATGCCATTATGTATGGAATATGGATTTATGTAGTTCAAATGTATGTCAAATGATGACTCTTCACCGTGTCATAAATCCTAAAAGTTCAATTTTCAATGATTCTGCTGTAAAAAGCAAGCTGAAATTTGAGCAATGGTTTTGATTTGCATTGAACGATAGCGGCATAATGGTATAAAATTGTGATTTTAAAAAACCCTACTAAATAGAAAAATCTTAGCGGGGTAACTTCATCCATATTTGTGGCCAATTCCATGTCTTCAAATTATTCTGAAGAAAACTTTATTATTTGCATGAGCTACTCAACAGTGTAACTTGCAGTGGTGTTTTGGGAATAGGGTTTGAATAATAGATTAAATAAAGTAATAGCTATACAAGCTTGAACAAGTAAAGTTAACCGAAAATGGGAAACATAGGTATATATATGTATGTGTAAGTAATATAGTCCTCATTTGATAGCAGTTGCTTTAACCCGGGGTTTGTCGCTAGGCAAATACAAAACCAAACCGTCGCAACCGGGTAAAAATTACCACATAATATATAAGTATATAATTAATTAAATATTTATTTTACGTAGATAGCGCGTCTTTTGCTTCTATGCAGACAGGTACCTGAAGCGGCAGGTTACGATATTTTGTAGAAAAAAAGTTAGAAGTGATTTTATTACCTCTTTGGTTTTTTTACCCAGTAGGTAAGCAACTTTAGGGTTACCAATTTTTGTGTCTGAGCTCAACTTTGTTTGGCAGCTTAATTTTGAGTGAATTATCTTAGTGTAAAGAGAAAAAAAATATATAAGAAGCTTTCATGACCCTGTTTTCACTGCGATCTAAACTGCGCCATCCTACGTTTTATTAGTATTATTTTTTGGACTTTTCTCCAGCTCACGAAAGTTCATTTTAGTATACCATACAACTTTTAGTTCCACACAAATACTTAGACGACGAAACCGCTTTTTATTATACCCGTTGCGAGGGAAGCGCCTAACAATCTACATATCTGCGATTCCAAAAGCTCGTATATTTTTTTATTGACTTCGAAATAAAATTATGTAGATCGGTTTGTACGAACCTTAAAGAAAGTATGTAGGTTGCTGCTATTTCATTGCATGACTCTTCACATTTATTGTCAACCAAAATTTGCAAAGAGAAATAAAGTCTTGCGAGAGGAAGAGAGAGATTATTTGATTGACACAATCGCCGCTTAAATGCAGCGCCATAAATTGTATTAGCGTCACAGCTGATAGCTTACAAGTGCGGTCACAGTGGAAAAAGTAAAGTCGTAAAAGTACCAAAACAAAAACAAAAAAAAAAACAATATTTCTAAAAAAGGAAATAAACACGTACATAAAATTTGTAAGCGTTGAAGTGCGTGCGTTGTGAAACGTAAATAAGCAGTGAAAACAATAAAATGCAGAAAACTGAAAAAGGAATAATGCCTGATACTTAAAAGCTGAAAAAAGTTAGGCTATTTATATGCGTATGTATGCGTGTATGGGCATAAATGTTTTTATGTTTCACTTGTAAAACTGAAAACTGGTTTTTGGCCTGCACTTAACCTGCTTCGATTTCAATTTCAATTTTAATTTCAATTTCAATTTCAATTTCAATTACGAGTGTGCGTCAAGTGGTTTGCATACATTGTTATTGTGCGCTGCGCTCCTGAAAGTATGCAAAAGTGGAATAAGTTAAATTTTTGTTACCCCGTTGCGGTTGTATTGTTTTGTATAGGATTTGTGTGCAAGAGCTGTTATTGTTTGTTGTTGTTAATGCACTTAAATGCAAAATATTCAAGTGCGCGTCCTTCAAAAGTCAAAGAGTGAGGGTTGGTCGCTTTTAAATGCCATTCACTTTTACTTCGCTATTTTGCTGGCTGCTGCGCTGTAATTCAGGGTTGGCGTTGATTTTCCGTGTGACCCTCGTTTAACAATTGTGTAATGGATTTCAATGAAACTTTTTTGTAAAGCTGATGAGTTTATATTTAATTAAAAAAAAAGAAAAACTAGTATTTATTTCTAGGCATCAATATCGTTTGAAATCTAGTTTTATAAATGTGAGTTTTAATTAAATTAATGAGTTTTAATTAATAGTATTTATTAGAGCCGTACTTTTTTTTATAATTTATTGTAATTTTTTTATAAATATTAATTATGATGTTAATTCATATTGTTAATGTACCTTTCTATTTGTACCTTTGTACCTTTCCTATTGCGTGCTGCATGCATTTAGTCATTTAGTGTGATTACTTACTCAATTTACTTACTCTTCTCTCTAAATGTTACTGATATTGGCCAGCTGTGATGAGAACCAAAAAAAAAAAAAAAAAAGCAAGAACTGAACCTTTCCGTTAGGTAAATCCTTTATTTTAAGTACATTTTCTGAAATATCTGACTTCTTATTTAACATTTTCTTCCTGACACTATTCTAGCTAAACCTGGTTTCAAAAAACAAAAAAAATAAATTTTAACATGCAAAGCTATGATCAAAACATTCGCACAAAGTAGAATGGATACATTTTATTTGCCAGTAAATAAGAAATGTTTCTAAAAACTAATATGGTCCCAACTAATAACGGTAGATTTACTTGCTTTGTAGATCTTACATAGGCTAGATTCACCAGCGTAAGTTAGGTTACGGTGAGAATGTAAATAGAAAAGAGCCCATTCACGGCCTGGATACCCTTATTGATACCTCAATAGATTCTCTTATCAACAAAACTTAAAAAATAAATGTATGAAAAAAAAATATTTGACAAACAAAAAAAAAAAATTAAAAAATTATGTGACCAAAAATAAAAAATAAAGATATTTAAAAATTATATGACAAAAAAACGAAGTAAAAAAATTATATGACGAAACAAAAAACAAAAAGAAAATTATATGACAAAACAAAAAAGATATAAAAAAAATAAAAAAATTATGTGACAAAAAAACAAAAAATATAAAAAAAAATTAAAAAATTGTATGACGAGAAAAAAAACAAAAATTATAACAAAAAAAAAACCAAATAAAAATATTATATCACGAAACAAAGAAACAAAGAAAATTATATGACAAAAAAAATATATATAAAAAAAATAAAAAATTATATGACAAAAAAAAACACAATTAAAAAAAAATTAAAAAAATTATATGACGAAACAAAACCAAAAATTATAACACAAAAAATAATATATAAAAAAAAAAATAAATAAAATTATATGGCAAAAAAAAATATTAAAATTATTTGACAAAAATTAATTAAAATTATATGAAAAACAAAAACAAGAATTAAAATTATATCACGAAAAAAAAATATATGACAAAAAAAATTGTTTAATTTTAGGAAGTTCTAGTTATATGACGGTATACAAACTAGATTTTTGTTTGAACGAATACGTCCACAGCAAACTTATAAATAAAAGTGACCTTTTTTTAACTATTTAGCTACTGAAATTCTTCATAGTGACCCTTTTTAACAATTTTTGTGTTTTTGTTTTTTTGTTTGAATAAAAATATTTTAGGACAGCTCACAATTAAGTGTAAATAATCTGCCATTGTGATATCGGAAAATCACCATGGCAACTACATACAAGGTGGCGCAAAATTAATCACCCTATCAGAAGATTTATAACTTGTGAACTAGACAGCTGCAGTAAATAAACTGACAAGTAATGCAGCGCGTAAAGGTCAAAATAAAGATTTCCATCATTATTATGATAATTTTTTTTATTCAGGCGAAGGCCTTTGTGCTAGCGCTGCTAAGCAATTTTTTATATTTTTGTTAAATAATTTATTAGTGCACAAATGTTTAAAAAATAAATAAAAAATTTTAATTTAGTAAAAAAGTTATTCAAAAAAAAAATTGGATGAATTGAATTTTACACCACCTTTTATGTACACTTAGTTGTTATGTTGCCATGGTTGCAATTGTCACGATGCCTGCTGATTTGCGTGCATTTGTAAACTGCCCTAATATCTTTGCACAAATAATTTACATATTTATATTTATAGCTTAAAAAAAAATAATAATAAACCAAACATTTTTTTCTGTCATTGCGTTGGAAACATAACTTTGGCACAACTACTTGCTCAATCAATAAATTCTGATGCTCAATAGAAAAATTCAATATTTTAAGTAGATAAAGAGTTTAAATATTGCACTGAAATGCAGTTGCATTCAGCACGTGAGATAAAAAAGTTTTAATAATAGTTTTAGGCGCATTATCATATATAGAAAAAGCTTAGAGTATTCTTTGCTAGGGGCTTTTTAAATTTGCAATATTTTGCGTGTTTATAAAATAAATGAAAAAAAGTTTAAATACATATCGGAGAGAAATATGTTGTTAAGGTGCGTATATTAGAATTGTACGGGGAATAATTTTCTAAAATGCTCTACCCATTAGTTATTTCTCGAAAGTGTCGTTTTGGCGCCTTTTCTTACAGAGTTCACATAAAATAACATTTTGAAGGTTGCTAGAGGGTTAAAATGTTCTAGAAACTTATTCGCCATAAAGTTTCACTAGGGGCCCCTCGGACAAAAACTTTTTAGAAAGAATTGAAAGTCCGCGGAAAATAAAAAATATGCAACAACCTTGGATAAGTCATTGATCGTATAACATTTACACTTAGACATTTCGTCGTCGGCATTTCGGGATGACGTCCAAATGAAGCAACGGATTCATTTTGAATATTGTAAATTTCAAGCAAAGAATGCAAAATGTTTTTGAGGTTTTACTATATGGGCTTAGATCTTTCGTCCAGACTTAGAATTATCACGCCCCCAATACTGCGCCACCGATTGCATCGCGTAGTGGCGGAAGAGTACGAGCAGGATCAAAATTAGGTCATGATTTGTTTTTCGCCTTAAGTAGTTAGATATCATTTTGAAGGAAAAATTCAGAGTTTTCATTTGAGCGTAATTAAAAAACAAATTTTAAGTGAAAAAAAAAAAAAATCAAATAAAAAAAAAGAATAGAAAAATAAAAACAGGAAAAATTCCAAGTTTTCATTTGTGTGTAATTAAAAAAAAATAAATAAAGAAAAAAATAAAGAAAAAAATTAAGAAAAAAATAAAAAAAGGAAAAATTCCAAGTTTTCATTTGTGTGTAATTAAAAAAATAAATAAATAAAAAAAAAAAAAATAAAAAAAATAAAAAAAAAAAAAATAAATAAAAAAAAATAAAAATAAAATAAAAAAATAAAGTAAAATAAATAAAGAAATAAAAAAAAATAAAGAATAACAAAAAATAAAAGAAAAATAAAGAATAATAAAAAATAAAAACAGGAAAAATTACAATTTTTCAGTTGAGCATAATTAAAAAAAAAAATAAAAAAATAAAAGCAAAAAAAAAAAAAATAAAGAGAGGTAAAAAAATAAGCAAAAGTACTAAAATAAAAACAAA
This sequence comes from Anastrepha fraterculus, assembly GCA_037575425.1. Lineage (NCBI taxonomy): Eukaryota > Metazoa > Arthropoda > Insecta > Diptera > Tephritidae > Anastrepha > Anastrepha fraterculus. The sequence continues at coordinate 40,841 of JAYXIM010046434.1, forward strand.
ATAAAAAAAGCTAAAAACAGGAAAAATTACATTTTGTTTTGCGTGAAAAAAAGGAAACATTTTTCATTTGGGCATATTTAAAAAACAAAAGAAAATCTACATTTCATAAACAGTAGTTAAATGGTTCTTATTTATTAAAAAAAATACAGAAACAATTTTCTTCCAATTGAATTTTTTTTTCTTAGGCTGATAATTATATGACATACATACAGACATATTTGAAAAAGTTTTTGTGTCAGAAAAAATGCTATTTAATATATTTTAAAACATTTAGAAAACATTTTGTTTTTACTTTTTTGTTTCTAACAGAAAAAAAACAATTGAAATTATTATTTTTTTTCTCTTAGACCGACATTTAGTTGACAAACAATTCAAAGAAAAAACATATGCCCAAAAAAATCTGAATTTTGAACTCCTTGAACTCGAACAACCATTCAATATTTAATTTATCTCTTTATGCGCAATCTATGCTCTTTTATAGAAGAGCAGCTTTAATCAATTTTGATATTTTTAATTTATTGATATTACTCTTTGAATTTCTCTTATTAGTTGTCTATTAATTTGTATTTAAATTTTTAATTTTAAATTTTTTTATAATTTATGGTTGTACTCGTATTTTTTCATTTCCCTCTGCTTTTGTCTGCCGTACTTTTGTAAAATTTTCATAACAAACAGCAATTTTTTATGTGCCCATCGTAAAATATTGCATTTTACAGTCGCATTTTTGTTCACATGCATACATACGTGTATTATATTTCCATTGATGCGTTATTTTATTCGCTAACATTTGGTTGCCAACACAAATAAATAGCTGGTCTTTTATTTACAACTGTACGATTTTTATGTGAAGCTGTCTTTCGCCATTATTTCACCGAAAACACTTCCTTATTCTTGTTCCCTTTTTTCTTACGCATTTCTCGTTTCTGAAGCATATTTTTATTTAGATTTTTTCCACACTTCGCTGAACTTTAGTTTTTTTATCTGTGCAATTACTTTTATTTTTCCGTCACTTTTTAAGTAGTCTACCTTGAGGCGCACTGTTTAAATATGCCGCATAAAAAATTCTTATAACTTGTGAAATTGTGAAACTTTAACTCAACAGCGAGCAGAGATGCAAGAAGCTGTCGAGTACACGGCGCAGTGAAGTGGCAATGCTGTGCGAGAAATTTACCCGCTGCCGCACAGGATGCATATTCATTCATGCCATCTTGGACTTTTAAGGCTACCAAGCGCTTTTCAGTCATCCTTACATTCATTCCCCTTCGAGTCTTTAGCTGCGTAGGGTTGTTTTTTTATTTTATTTTTTGAAACATTATCACATTTTACTATCTGCGCTGTCATATTAGCTTTTTACAAGGTGGAAAATTGTCTGTTTGCTTCCCTTTTCTGGTTGTCTGTCTGTGTGTCTTCGCCAGTGTGCCTGAGATAGTTTTCTCGCGTGCTTCCTTAGCATTTGCAGTGCGTGCACGGCAGCGGCAGCCACTATGCAAGCCCCCCTCTGATGTTACCTCTACAAGTTACTTTTACAAGGCGTTCAGTGCGAATGCAGTCGGCGTAAAAAATGTACAAGTAGCAACTGTCGCTACAACAACAGTAATCACATCCCTAGTCAGTTGGCAGACATTCACATTTATCCGCAGCAATTTGAAAATAGGTTTTTATTTAAGTTTGCGCGTACGTCTGCCACTGCTACTGTTACTGTTGTTGTTGCCGCTTCGCTGATCACCTGGTTGCTTGCTGTCTTCACAAGCCGGTGCAGTGTGTGCGGGGCGGCGCGGCCATGTAATGCAACTCACGCCCTGGAACATTAATGTTCACTTAAGCAAATTGTACACATACAAGGCCATACCTGCCATCTATTCTGCACGTACATACAGACATACATGTGTATGTGTGTGCATAGTTTCGATAGCGGCAAGTTGGCTAGTGCACAAGCAATAATACGCATTCACTAAGTGTGAATGTGTTTGTTAATTTCTGTATGGAACAACAACAATCGGCCGACAAGCAGGCACACAACCATACTCGTATACAGTTAGCTATGTATGTAGTTGTGTGCAGCTGCTTAGATTAAAGCAGCCAACTACTTTGTTAAATAGCAAACTACTCTTTGCTTTGCTTTTATCTCCTCTAACATTGGGTTATTTTTTAGCATTTTTCTTACTTTTCTTTCACACTTCCACTAATTTCTTTTTGCATTTATTTTTCTTCGTGTTTTTGCAGGCTCCTAAGGAATGCAACTTGGTTTTGGTACAGCGCACGCCGGATATCTGCAAGTTCCTTGGACTAGCAGCGAATAGCAGCGACGATAGCAACGCTATTGCAACAACAACTGCAACGACCTCAACTAACGCCACACCAGCAGGCGGCAACAGCAACGGCGATGACGGCACAACACATCCTGCCGAGCAAACTGGCTCCATTGGAGGTAAATTAACTTTGTTGTGCGCGCCAATGAGGCCTTTCGCTTTCTGTTGCTTTATTGTAATTCTCTTTTAAATCTATTTTACCGCAGTAAATTTTACATTTTGTAATTTTCGAATTTCTCCCCTATCTATCTTTGCATGTGTGCGTGCACATACATATGTATATGTGCAGCTATATTGGCCGCTATATTATCGTTGACTTGTTTCGTCGCTTGCCTCGGAGTGTTTGCCTTTTCACCGGAACGCCGGAACAGCGTGAGACGTTTGTTCGTACGCAGCACATCGGCTGTGCGTTATTCGAGGGTAAGTTTGGACAAGATGTAGGCAAAAGTGTGTGACTAAGGAGGAATTAAAGAGATGTTGAAGAAATAATTTTGAAAAAAAATTAATAACATTTTCTTGCAAATATTTGAAACTGTTGTCTCTGCAATAAAAAAAAATTTTCAAATTTTTAGCTGAGGTTTTAATTTTTTATCTTTCATCTTTTATTTTTAGTTTTTTACTTTTAATTTTTTATTTTTAATTTTTTACTATTAATTTTTTATTTTTCATCTCTGCTATAAGTGAAGCGAAGTTAGTAAAATTTTTCTTAGAAAAAATAAATATGGCGCATATAGATATGTTGCTCTCCACCCCAGCCAGATTCGGCTTGAATATTATTGAAATCGGATTGAACCATGACAATTTGTATGTGTTAAGGCTGAATTTCCGTTCCTTTTCTTTGATGCAACAAGACATGAGTTGGATCAAATAAAATTTAACTAAAATGGTTCGGGTCGGACCTAATTTAACAGTTCTTTCCTTGTTTTTTTATTTAATTTTAATTTTGATGTAAATTTCAGTTTAATTTTTCGTAATTAAAATTTAAAATTTTAGTTTTAGTTTGAGTTTAAATATACATTTTTTTTTAATTTTGATTTAAATTTCAGTTTCAATTTTGATTATTGTTTGGAGTAAAGTTTTTATTAAAATTTTAGTTTTAATTTTGATTTAAATTGGATTTAATTTAATTCTGATAAATTTATATTTTGGTTTTAATTTTTTTGATTAGATTTTAGTTTCATTTAAATTTAAATTTTAAGTTTAATTTTAGTTTTAATTTTAATTTTAATTTTAATTTTAATTTTAATTTTAATTTTAATTTTAATTTTAATTTTAATTTTAATTTTAATTTTAATTTTAATTTTAGTTTTAATTTTAAGTTTAATTTTAGTTTTAATTTTAATTTTAATTTTAATTTTAATTTTAATTTTACTTTTAATTATAATTTTAATTTTAATTTTAATTTTAATTTTAATTTTAATTTTATTTTAATTTTAATTTTAATTTTAATTTTAATTTTAATTTTAATGCTGGTTTAAATTTAAATTTTAGTTTTAAACCTGATTTAAATTTTTATTTTATGTGTAATTTTGATTTAAATTTCAATTTTGAGTAAATTTGTTTTTTTAATTTTAAACTTCATTTTCCCTGGTTTTTTTTAATTATTAAAAAATCTTCATTATTTTTAACCACAAAGAAGGCAAGAGAAATTAGCGAATTTCCCTCTCTCTTTGCAGGTGCAGTCTAACGAAGAAGCTAACCTCTTACTGGAGCCAAATGGAGAATTCACCGAAAGCGATGACGATATGCTGCTCTAGAGCAGTAATTGAAGAAGAATTGAAGACAACGACCAGGGTTTCAAGAAATTTGCTACTTTAACTTGCATTGAATTGAATACAAAAGCAACCAATTTTTAGCAACAACAAATATTAATTATACTTATCTAAAACTTAATGGCTTAACTGAAATACTGTACTGAAAACGTTATAAGCTAAAATACAAGCGAGCTTTTTCTTTGCCACAGAAGCCTCAAGCAAAATATGGAAAAAACGAAAAAAAAAAATGAAATAAAAAATCCTGAAAAAACACCAAAGAGTAAAAATATGGAAAATAATAAAATTAAAATAATACAAAATTCTGAAATTCAAAAAAGGAGGAGCGGCGTCAAAAGAAGATATATTTTATTAAAAATGTAGATTATAAAAAGAACTTCTAAACATTTTTTAAACCATATAGGAAGTATTAAATGGGAGAGAATACAAAAGAAAAAACAGAAATATGTATTATATAAATATTATATTTGTAAATTGCACAGTGCGCAATACACGAACGGTACTGGAGAGTGAGGACAAAAAAAAACAAGAAAAAATATGATAAATATTTAAATATAATACCTTTGTATGTATTGTATTCACGGTGTATATGAACAGAGAAAACTAGATGAAATATATTTTTTTTAATTCCAAACAATGGTAAATGTATGTAATGGAAGTATTGTAATGAAAGTATTTCGAGCCGCCAAGTAATGTTAAAGATCTAAATTTAAACTACTGAATTGGAGTTATGATCTTTTTTGTGAAGTGGCGCTATTATTTAAAACACGTATTTTAATCGCTTTCAAAATTCATACATATATGCGTAATGAAAAGACATTCAAAACCACCATAATTTTATAGCTTTAATTGTGACTGTAACGCACACACACATAACTATGCATTGGTGTGTCGTCTATTTAAACTAAATATTAATATGAAGTACTGGTATTTACTACTTATTCTTATCCAATTGAACTAATTGCATCTATGTACTTAATTTTTCTCTCAACCAGCTTTTTTTAATGAATTATAAGCCAAAAAATTTAATTGAAATGAAATAAAAATAAAAGGCGAAATTTAAGCGTTTTGAATAAATGGATTACCATAGAATACTCGTAAAAGCTTTTCAGAATTTGGAAAGTTTTAAAAAGTTAAGAGAAGCTGCATTTTGATAAAGATTTCTAGATTGAAAGCTATTAGTTTCGCTAAAATCGCATGAGGACGGTTGCTGCAAATGCGAAGGCATGTCGAACAGTTCTTCACCCACAAAAAAAAAAATAGTTTATTAGCTGTGTTAAAAAACCTTATTAATCCTGTAAATTAAATTTTTGAATGAAGTGTGAAGGCGGGTAGGTTCGCTAATTGCAACTGCATTACTTTTTCTTAGAGAACATCTCATTGCAAGCAAAAATCATGGAAATGTTGGCAATTTCAGGTGTGCGTTTAATAAAGTGCCGACAGTCTTGAGCCCATCACCAGCAAAATATACGCAAGACAAAAAAATTAGTAATCGCTGCTTTTTCATTATTCCATATACAGAGGAATGCGAGAAATCACAATCTAAGGGACGACCAAATAAAATTTTGAAATTTTTTATTCATTCTGGGTATGCAGCTATACAGCCCATTACATTTTAGTACAAAGTGCAAGACTCAAGGGCCTCAATATTCTTGTTAAATTTTTCCATTTTTCGCTTAGGTTTTGAGCATTTTCTTCCATATAAAAGTCCTGCTTCGGATGGAGAAATTTCTTTATAAAAAAAAAATTTAAAAAAAAAAAAAACAAAGCGATTTTGGAGCATCTAGACAGACAGTGGCGTTAATCGAGATTAACGACTTAATTCTGAATCATCTCAGGAATGAAGTGCAACTAATGCGGATTGCCAACTAGATTTAATTCTTATAATTTAGGCAGATTAGGGAAATTTTCTATGGCAACGGTGCCGAAAAACGGCTCAGGTAATATCTTTTGTAAATGAAAAATAATGATACTTTAAACACTCATTGCAGCATTCAAGCATTCAAGTTCTGGAAATGTATGATAAGCACAAAAGCAATAAATACTTTATAGCATTTTCGTTTTATTTTCAAGTTTAAAAGTGCGTTTTTGCAATTTCAGATGGTAAGCAGAAAGAAAAGTTCAATCTGGGCAGAGAGGGATTGAGATGTTATGGATGCAAATTTATGTTAATTGTTTTGATATTTCGGAGCTGTTTAAGAAATAGCAATTTAAGACTTTTTAAACAAATAATTATTTAATAGCATCAGGACAGCTAATACCCATAAATACTTACATAAATACAACTTGACTGCAGTCTTACTTTTTACGCCCAGATACGGCATATGGCTACCAAACCAGCAAAGGTCACGGGTATGCTAAGTAGATTAATGGCAAGCCAATTTAATGGTGGGCCAATTTAGAGTAAAAGAAAGCTAATTATGGCGGCTCAATTTTTCTGTACGGCAGCGAAGTATGGAGAATTGCGCTAAACTGCAAAGCGAAGCGCAAAGCACTAGAGGCTGTGCAACGAACAGTTGCACTTAGAGTTGCCTCAGCCTACCGCACTGCCTCAGGTGCAGCAAGTTTCGTGATCAGCGGGCGGATACCCGTCGACCTTATGGTCCGGGAATGAATGTATGCGTGGGACTCCAAGAAGAAACACGTCATCACTAGCTTCTCAGAACGGAGATGCCAAACCATGCTGCGGTGGCAAAGCCGATGAGACACTGAACCGAGTGGCAGATGGACGGCGAAACTGACGCTGAATACACATTTTTTAGTTATAATAGATGGCTCGCGGAGAGAAATGCTCTGCGGGAGCAGATTGGCGACATCGCGCCGAGCAACATAATCAGCAAAATGCTCGAACGCGAGGACAGCTGGAACGCGGTAAAGAAATACATCGAGAACGTACTACGGGAAAAAAGATCGACCTCGACACAGTGCAACAAAGTGAAGCCGCACAGATAGAGATACAAGAAGGCGAGCCAATAGCATGAAAGCTGGCTACAAATATGGTTGACCCAGACGTGGGTGAATAGAATTGGTCCTTTATGGATGCCGTTCTGGGCCCTCCCGAAGTAACATAGAAGGCAGTTCCGGGAAGGGTGTCTCCCCAGAAGGAGAGGAGGAATCGTTTAGTAAGCAAATCAGCTGCTCAATAAATCGTCGGTCACACTATAATTTTAATCTGAATTAACTGCACCGGTTATCCTGATTAACCCCGTCGTTTGTCTAGCCTATTACACTTTATTATTCACGGTGGCGCAAAATTAATCACCCTAACGGAAAATTTATAATTTTTCTATTTATATATTTTTTATAATGGCTTCGTACGTCAATCACATTTGATAACTGTGAACTAGACAGCTGTTGTATACAAATAGACGAGCAATGGAGCGCTTAAAGGTGAAAATAAATATTTCCTTCACTCAAAATAATTTTTTAAATTTAATAAAAGTTATGCAAAAACAAAATTGCCTGACTAATTTTGCGCCACCTTTTACTAAAGTTGTGATTTTCCTAAAATGGGCTATAGAACTGCTTACCTTGAAAGTTTCCAAATAATCTGATTTAAAAGTTGCAAATTTATTCAACAAAATTTTTTTTCATTTTTGAAATTTTTGTGAATTTCGTACAAAGGTTGGAGCTTTGAGTTTTACGGCTTTTTTGTAGAATGCACTATACTTTTATACGTAAAACCTATAAAAACAAAGATAAATGCAATACAAAAAAAAACTAAAACTTGGTAGTACTTCGCGCTTTTATTATTTTGAACACAGGTGTATGTAGGTACTGGTGCCAACTCATTTTCAAAACATTTGCAAATGAGTACTCTGGAATCATCCAAGTTCTCCCCGCAAATTATTTTTATATCTTCCATCAACTGAAAATGGGTACCCTGAAGTGCCAAATTTAATTTTGGAAAGGGAGAAAAATCCGTCAGAGCCATTTAGTTGAATAGGCTGGTCAAACGATGATATTTTTTGACTTGCTGATAGGAAACTTGTTCATATTGATAGCATCGTCAGATGGGGCGTTAACGTTGATGCGAATTTGAGCTTTTCGACGAATTTGCACTCTCAAACGGCGTATTGTGCGCGTTTTCTGGCCTGATACCATCACTAACACCGACTTCTGGGCATTTACGAAGCAGATACCAGTTCAACTTGATAATCGACGACGAAAGTGGAAATGGATCGGCCAAACACTGCGAAAAGCACATAAACCTTGGACTGGAACCCGCACGGTAGTCGGAGATGTGGTAGGCCATCTAACACGTGGAGGCGACTAGTGGCAGCAGAAGCGCTACAAGCTGGTCACACTTGGAGACAAATCAAATTCTTAGCTTTAAATAAATCGAATTGTAATTTATTCATTGAGGCCCTTTATTTCACCTAGGAACTACGGGAATATATATATATATATATATATATATATACGCTATGATCAAAACGTACCGGGAAGGTGATATTGGCTGTTTCCGTGACCCTTACATCGGGCCAGACAGTCAATAAAAAATGTTATTTATCCGTTTTGAAGCGTTTGAGAGATGCTGTACGTCGCAAACGGCCGGAATTGTTGGTAAACTATTCTTGGATTTTGCATGATGATAACGCGCTGGATTATTTGACCAAACACCAAGTAAATACCATCGTGCAAGCACCGTATTCACCTTATGTGGCCTCGTGCGACATCTTTTGGTTTCCCAAGTTGAAGTTACCACTTCGTGGAAGGAGATTTTAGTCGGTAGAGGAGATCAAAGCGAATGCGACGAAGGAGCTGAAGGCCATCCCTTCGTCGGCCTACCAGGGGTTCATGGAGTACTGGGTTAAACGTTTGCACATTTGGGTTGCTTTAGACGGGTCATATTTGGAAGGAAATCAAATAAATTTGCTTGAAATTTATTTCTGCTTAGTTTTATTTAAACATTCCCGGTACTTTCTGATTGTAGGGTGTACAACGCCTATCATCGTCAGATAAAATTCTTTTTAGAATTTTGGCAATTTGAGCTTTTGAAATCACTAGTGTCTTTTACCTTTTTTTAATAGAACATAGATCTTTTCTATTTGTTCAGCAATATGTAGAGTTATGATTAAATATACTCGATGCCGAAAAGGCTCTTCGAAGAACATACGCAAAAAAAATTGATATCCCTTGCATGAATCGAGTCTAAATGTATGGGTTATCTAATGAGACGTGTTATTTTGATATCCAAAGAAAAATACTATTTTTTAATATAAATGATCGGATGTTTATTTCATTAAAATTTATTTCTCTTTCCCGTAGCCCCAAAGAAAAAAGTCACAAGATGTTAAATCACAAGATCTCGGTGGCCAATTGTGATCACATGAGAGATAACACGGCCCGGAAAAAATGGCTCGTAAAAAATCAATGGTTTCGTTGCTTGTGTGACACGTACTGCCGTCTTGTTGAAAATAAACATTGTTTATATTAACACCTAAACCAATCATCTATCGATAGCGATAGATAACACCTGTTATTGGAAAACCCGTTATTATTTATGCCACAAAAATAACAGTCAGTAACAGACAGTCGTAAGCATTCATGAGGGATTAAGCGCTCTAAAATTTACTAGTTTTTTATAGCTTTGAGGTAGACTAAGATTTACTGAAGTGAAACTAGAAACAACGAAGCAAAGGTGCAACTTTAATCAACGAAAGTGCTGCTCGGCTTACGTAGGCGCAATAATTTCCAAGGTGCTTAGCGATATTTGTACAGAAATGATGTTTTTAAAGTGGATCGATTTTTTTTTTAATTTATGAAAATATTAAAGTAGAACCAAACATTTTTATTTTTTTTTTAAAGAGTAAAGAAAGTATATCCTGCAATTTTCTTTTGTAATACCCATTGAGAATAAATAACGATTATGAATGTTAGGGCTGCTCCACATTCTCGAGTTGCGAGAAAATCAGTACACATTTTTATCCCCCAAGCATTTTTACTGAAGTATTAGGTCTTGAATAGTTTTCGTTTGCTTTTGCTTTGCAATTGCATGCGAAATTTTTTGGACATACGAAAGTCGGTCCGCCTTAAGATGTGTGTAAAAAGTAAAGGCTTTCTTTCCATTCACCAGCCACAAAATTACCCGCAGTAAAAATCTATGAGCCAATGCACAATAAACATATATGTACAAGTAGAGATGTATGTAAATGTGGCACACAAATCTGTCTGTCTGTGCAGACTTCCCTTTTTTTAACTTGTCGTGGCAACTGATTCGAGTGACAATAAAATTACACAAAATTCTCGACACGTACCGTAAATGGCAATCGTATTAGAGGCGCGAAGATACACACATCCCTACAAATATTTCACTTATCAACACACTCATATAAATATGTACGCATGCTCATATGCGCATACATACACAACAAAAAGACGATGAAAATTTACTTGTTTACTGCTTGCGGCTGCTGGCGTGCCAAATTCAGACTAAACACCAAAAACACTCAAACAAATATACACACACACAAATACCCGCGATCACACATGCATGGATGCCATAGTAGCTCTAATGTAAAATTAGTAGCATACTTTTTGGCGTCGCTATTGCATCAGGTGTGCGAAATCTAAGAAATTAATTAAAAGGATTTTTGGGTTGTAGAAGTTAAGAAACTTGTGAATTGAAAGCAAAAAAGCGTGTGTGAGAGGAGGAGAGAAATCAGAGTGCGAGTGCAATTTGGGTAGCGTTGGAAAGTTTGTTTAAGCAAACAAAAACAGCCACAGAAATTTAATACATTTACTGTAGGGTTGAAAGAGATCGGTAGTGGTATGGTAGCATTAAGTAATGAATGTTAAGTCAGTCGCTGTTTTGTGGATCTTTAGGTAAACATTTGCATGTAAGCAAACTCATACTTACATACGTACTTACATATGGAATGTTTTATGTGGGATGTATAAAGGATGCACATTTTTTCGATTTTTACGATACCGAAATTTGACCGGGACTTAGATATTTATCATTTTGCAAAAACAAAAAAAAAAAAAAAAAAATGCATCAGTAGTGTTTGAGTAGCTCGATAACTATGGAATAAATAATAAATAAATGGGTTTTAAGCAAGAATGGTAGAAAGAAGATTGCGCCCATGAGGGAGTACGTGACGTCACGTTTTTCCAAGTTGTAAGTATTGCCAACCATTTGCTCTTCGCAATAAATTTAGTGCTTTTTTATACCGAAAATGCGAAAATTTTGAAGTTTCGTGTTTGTTTCTTTTTTTAATTTAAAGCTACCGAAACTTTAAGTTAAAAAAAAAAACTGTATTATTATACAAAAGAAGGTGCTAATGAAAATTAGTGGGTTCTTATAAAATTTGATATTTTGAAAGTCTGAATTTAATTTTTTGCTCCTTTTAAGGGTATGCAAGAATATTAAATGCCCCTCTCTCAACTCTTCTTAAGATTGAAAACCTTTTTACACATTTTAAAAAGCGTTTGAACTTACTGAATGCGAATTAAAACCATACAGGTGTAATCGTTTCTTCCGGCCATCAATCCTTAGTGCGACATAGAGCATCAAGAGATGTATTGATTGTAAATATAAGCCACAAAATACCAGAAAATACTACAGAAACCATAATGACATTTTTACAAAAAGAGTACCTTATCGAGTTACATAACCTCAAATTTAGCAAATAAGTCGTTCCCTTAACAAAATAGTCTCGCTTAACAAAAAAAAAAAAAATCATAAATTAAATAAAGCATAAATCATTTATATTATTTAAAAAAAAACGCACATTCTAAAGACAATTTGTCACGCATACAAAGTTCTTTAAGTGATTCAATAAAAATTTAGTGTTTTATTTTCTTTAAATGGGTATTTTAGTGCGTTTTTATATCCAAAGCTAGGCAACACTGCAGTAGTGAGAGAGAGATTTGAGTGCCGAAAGCAGAAGAACACCAACAACAACTGCAATCGCGGGCAATGCCACCAGATGTTAAAAAAAAGTAAAGCTAAATAAAACTGAGTGAATTATTTAATTAATTATTAAAAAATGTATATTATGCAAAATTATAAACATTACATTTTAATTAGAACAGGCTAAAAAAATGTCATGAAGAAACAACTATATATATATAATAGGCGCGTACACCCTTTTTGGATGTTTGGCCGAGCTCCTCCTCCTATTTGTGGTGTGCGCGTCTTGATGTTGTTCCACAAATGGAGGGACCCACAGTTTTAAGCCGACTCTGAGCGGCAGATATTTTTATGAGGAGCTTTTTCATGGCAGAAATACACTCGGAGGTTTGCCATTGCCTGCCGAGGGGCGACCGCTATTAGAAAAATGTTTTTCTTAATTTTGATGTTTCATCGAGATTCGAACCGACGTTCTCTCTGTGAATTGCGAATGGTAGTCGCGCTCCGACCCTTTCGGCTACGGCGGCCGCCTATATAAAATTTATAGTAAGACGCGCATATGCAACCCATTATTGGCATCTTTTTCGTCTCCGCCATCTGTTGTTTTTCTGTATCTGAGGTAGCAGAATACACATATATATGTACAAATTCCTTCCAGTCCCATCTGGAGCAGAGTGCGCTAACTACTCGCCAACGCACACAGTTATATGCTTGCGATCTCAATTCGCACCATGTTAAGTCGAGAGAGTTCAATTATGCTCCTGTAGAGCGTCGCCTGGTGGAAAGGACTCCAGTGTAGGGCCTGTTGTCATGGCTTTTTCTTAGCGTGTGACCAATTCGGCTTCTATGTTCAACTGTGAGGCTTTTTTCAGCAAATCGGCATTGGTTAATGTTCGCGGCCAGAGAATCCGCATGCAGAGCCGAAAACAGCAGTTAATAAATGTTTGCAGTCATTTCATGATCGTCGCAGTTACTTTTCTGGTGGTACCGTCATACAGAAGCATTGGCCTAACACTGGAGTTGAATATGCACAGCAATGTGCGAAGACTGATGTTACTGAAGGCCGACTTTGTGTTGCTAATTCTGCATTCAACATCGCTTTCAGAAACAGCGTCTGAGGTGATCATGCAGCAAAGGTAACTAAATTTGACAACACTTTCAAATTGTTACGCACCCACTACCAACGGCTTCGCTATAGTACCATTAAAGTATAGAGCTTTTGTTTTTTCAATATTTACTTTAAGGCCGCTTGTTTTTAACTTCTCCTACATCTCTTGAGTTAGTAATTTCAGGCCGCAATGATTCTATGCAAGCAAACATATAATTTCGGCAAAGTCCAAGTCTTCAACTTGTGGACAGATGTTTCAAATGAAGGCTCTGTTTTGCAAGGAGAGTTTGGTCCAGGACGGTTGCGAAGAGAAGTGGCTAGAGAGGGCATACTTGTCGCACTCCAGTGTTTGTGGTGAAAGGTTCGCTGCTTATACCTTTCTGAAGTATTGCCAGTTCCGAGTTTTGGCACTTTGCTCTTATGAGAGTAATCAGTTTTTGGGTGACTCCTTTGTTGTAGAACGCTGCTCATATTGCGCTTGGTTTGACTGTATTGAGGGCTTCCTTAAAATCAATATTATTAGGTACAATACGAATTTAATATTTCAGTCATTTGAAGGTTGTTTGTTGAACATAAGAATTCAAGCTGCTTGCTAACACAAAAGTGCTTTTTTGCAATAGTCAAATGGGGATTTTTCCGTGTACATTTCATGTAATTCGTAAGAAATTAAAAATCCCGAAATTTCGGGGTCTCGGGACTAACATCACTATTACATCACATCTACTGACTTAAGTGGTTGAGCTTACGTTTCCAAACGATTTACGTTCAGCTGCAATTAAGTCGATTTAATGTAAATACATTTTTTTCTGTGTGCACACGCACACACATCTCTAGCATATGTGTTGCACCTGATTTCAATACAATATAAGGTAAAATAAAAATACAAAAAAAAAAAAATTAAAAGAAAAATTCTCACATTTTCAATATTACACACTAACGCAAGCTGCCAGCTACGCTGCACACAAATTAAGTATATCTACACATTTCTTTACACATACATTCAAACTTATGTATATGCGACTCCGTGTAAGTACACTTTGTTCATCGAGCTTCCATTCCTTGCGCCGGCAATTCTCTGCCAACATTCTTACTTGAAATACTTGGCTGCGGCGTTTTGCACAAACATTCCTGCAGCTACTTCAGCAGTCCATGATTTTACCTCAACTATTTCCTCTTTCTCCCAAGCCACAAGTGTATCGCAGCTTGCCATGGATCGGTTGGTATGGAATTAAATTCATTAGCAACACTAAATTACAACCTCGTGTATGTGATTACGAGCAGTTTTTATTTAGTCGTAGATGTAGACGCATTTGAGTAGGTACACACATACAAGTTAACATACATCGGAAAAGCGTTTGTGGGTGAGAATCGTTTTCTTTCTTTCCTAGTACGCAAGTTTTTGTGGCTGAGTTCCTACATCTTTTGGTGTATTTGCGTTCTTCTTTGCAGTTTATTGGTACCTCGATACTATTCATATCACCTACATACACATAATTCACGGTTTTACACACACACGTATGTGTTCGTTTGCACCACTAAAAGGTCTACTTGTAGTTTTTTTTCATAGTACTGAGTTAACGATGTATGAAGAGTGTACTTATGCCACCCACATATGTAGGTGTTCACCAATTTATACATGTGTGTGTGTGTGCATGCACAATAGATTACTGAAGCACTTTCTTAGTTATAATTTTGTTTATTAAGTGTAATGAAATTGAGCTCAGCCTCACTAGCGAGAATATGAGCAATTTCCTAGAAATTTGGCAAGCAGGCTATAAATCGTATAGTGCTTTTACTCTGTAGGAAATTGGGCTGAAAAGGAATAGTTTTAGTGAGCATAAGTAGTAGCCAACGCAACATTATGGGCAGTCTAAAAATTATACTAAATCTTTCAAATATTTTTTTAATAATATTCAAGTATTTATGGGCATTATTTTTGATACTAAAGCTATTGAGCAATATGGAATCGTACTTTATATAATAATTTTATAAGAAATTAGTGAACGAATCGAGGAATGCTGGTTTAAGGAACATTTCTTTTGAACAGTTCAGAGAAGAATGACGCTATTAACCTTCGGTGGACACACTGGGGTATGAGTCACCTCACAAAATGTTTGCTGGGTTGTGGTTTGTTTATTTCTAACATCAGCAAATATATCGTTTACTATATTTCAGCAACGCTGGTTTTACTCTTCGAAGTAATGCAGTAAATTCTCTGTAGTTAGTGCGCACCCAATTTATGCAGACCTAAAAAAGTTATTGGGTGAAGTTTACCCCAGTTTGTAGTTCGTGTACGTTTTTGCACATACAGTCAACGTCAAAAGAAAATGTACACCATATACTGATAAGTCTAGGACATTATCGTCGATATGAAAATCAATTATTTCATCATACAAATAAGATAAAAAAAGTTTCCAGTATGAATGTATTGCTCGTTAAGAAAATCACTCATTAAATATATATATATAACTGTCGCGTACACCCTCTTTGGGTGTTTGGCCGACCGCCTTCTCCTATTTGTGGTGTACTTCTTAATGTTGTTCCACAAATGGAGGGACCTACAGTTCTAAGCCGACTCCGAAGGGCAGATATTTTTTTTGAGGAGCTTTTTCATGACAGAAATACACTCGGAGGTTTGCCATTGCTAGCCGAGGGGCGACCGCTATTAGAAAAAACTTTTTCTTCATTTTGGTCTTTCGTCGAGATTCAAACCTACGTTCTCTCTGCGTTCCGAATGGTAGTCACGCACCAATGCATTCGGCTACGGCGGCCGCCAAGAAAGAAAGAAAGGGAATTAAAAAAGGTAAAAATTCACCTTTGACAAAACTAAGCTAACTTTTTATGACGGAAAAACTCTCAGCGGCAAAGGTAAGAGTACACCATACATATCGCACCCTAAATACAAAAGGGTCACAACTCAAAAATTTCCACACTCGAGCTTGACTTGTTTACAGTAGCACAGAAAACAAACTATGTGACATATCACGCTGAAATTTGCCATGTAAGCTTATAACAGTCCTACCAAAAAACGAAAAATTTATTTATGCCATATGTCATCCGCGGACCGTTTTATTGATAACGTCTCGTTCATATTTGAGCAGAAGGTACATTTTGAGTTGTGACCCTTTATGCAATCAACTAACTAAGTAATTTTTATTGAATTTGCTATTTTTTCGTATTTACAAATATTTTTTAATTTACTGGGTCCGGCACTGGAAGTGTAACCAATTAAAAAGGCCATACATTTACTTCGGAAAATTATTTTGATTAAATTCAAAGTAAAAAATGTGTGAAAGTAATACAAAATTAAGAATCAATTTACTTTTGCTCGATATGACCATCTTTTGTCATGACTATGGCCTTGAGACGTCCAGAAATGAATCGCAAGCAATGCGGACAATGGCTTTTTTCAGCGCCCCGAGACTGATGAATCTTTTAGTTCGGACTTGCTCCCCAAAGTGGCCCAAAGAGAATAATCCACCAGATTCGCGTGTGGTGTATTTGAAAGCCATTTTGTGGATGTTATGAAGTTCGTAACGTTGTTTTTTGGCCATTCTCGGTTCACACGAACTTTGTGAGACGTTGCCGAGTCCTATTGGAACGTCCATGGTCCGCCGCCGAAATGTTTGTCTGCCCACGGCTTCAAAGCAACCTCCAGAATACTTTCCCGATAATATTTCACATTTACCTTGACGCCAGGCTAGATGAAATCGATTGGAGAACGTCCATATGTGGTTACAGCAGCTCAAGCCATTTCCTGTGGCGAGTGCTGCTTCCTGGGGGCCAATCGATTACTAAAATTCTCAAACGGTCGGTAAAATAAACCCTATGGTATTGGGAGTTTACGAATTACTCAATTTGAAAAATTTTCTCGTCAGAAAACACAATGCTCGGAAATTGACCACTTTCGGTCAAGCGAAGCAACTCCCGAGCTGCGCGAGCGGTTTGAAGTTGGCTACACTTCGAGTGCTGTTTATAGTTTTCTAAAGTACAAGATAGTTTAGCGATATATTTTTTTCTTTTTTCTAGCTTATTTCTGGTAAAAATTTTATTTATGTGAATAAATTCGAAGCTAGTTATTATATTATCTAATATCTTTCAGTGTAAAAACTTTGTTTATGGAAAAAAATATATGGAAGGTTTCACCCCAAACTTACCCCTGTGTGTCGTTTACGTAAAAAAAATAGGTTTGTCTACCAAAGGTTAAGTTTACACTTTCTACGAGGACTACTTTTGGATTACATCTTCACATTAACGGCCAAGTAAAAAAAATATACACAAACCCATGACTTTTTGAGAGTGTAAACACACTTGGAGACAATCTTGTGGATTTTCGTTGCTCAAAATAAGAAAAAAATTTGCTGTTTAAAGTCACTTAAATAAAATAAAGCCACTCAAATAAATAAGACTCATCACTGAAGATGATTAACTTGCCGAAGTCAAAGTTAGCCGCCAATTCTTTTGATTGCATCGAATTTGACAATAAATTTTAACGCACTCTAGAAGCGTGTATCCTTACTTTGTTGAATGCCAAAACTAAGTAAGTATTCCCGCCAAACTTGACCAGCTGGCCCGTATGCAGCTTTGAAGTGGTTCAAAATACTCGTAGACTCTCGAAGGTGTTGCACATTTTTGCCATATAAAGAATTCACTTTGCGTTTTGGAGAAAATTCGATACAAGCAAGGAAACAATTTTTCGAAGATTAACGAGAATTTTCAGCGACTTCAAACTTGTTGAATGAAATACCAACACAAAAATGAGCAACTAACCGATCGATGCTTATAGTTTGAGAGATTATTATGGATTCACTGCAAAGTATAAAGTATTACCATATTTCACAACGGACCCATCGTGATCTAAGTGGCATCGTTGTCTCAATGTGCGATGCGGCAGCCAAACCAAACCATTACCATATTTACACAACTAGAAAACTACTGTGTTCGAAAGGTGAAAGTATTGGTTTGGGGAATGAGGTCACACCGTGTTTATATTTTCTTTCATTTTACAAGGATTTGTTTACTGTTTGGCAAATGGTAAGTATTCATTCGATAGAACTCTTTCTGCTCTACAAAACTGTGTTAATTGCGTTTTTGAGCTATTTAATTTTTTATTAACGGAACGGAGGTGTATTAATATTTGGGAAACAAATTTTAGATATGAGTGGATTAATTCTCCATGAGAAAATAACTTTTCAACGATAGCTTAGAAGTCTAAATCGATTAAGATCTAACTCAGTTATGCAAGTTTTTCTTAAACCTATCATCCCAAAAAATAATAGCATAAATAATCTCATTATTTTGGGTGCGTTGATAAAATTCTTAAACACTTCTATGCAGACCTTTTAAGTTTAAACTTTTCTATCATCTGAGGGAGTTTTTTGAAAAAAATATTTCAAAAAAAAATTTCCTTCTATGTTTTTGCCCTGCATTAGCTTGAACCCGAATGAAATGTTTAGGAGCTCTACAATATGAGAGGTTGGAATATCTCTCGGGGTTAGAGTTTCAGAGCTTACTTAGATTGGTAAAAGACGCAGGCTTATTACAAGTAAACGTAGTGGTCAAGCTCAATCCGGTACCACTGAGGACCAATAGGTCTATGTGATGGCTTTCAGCCAGCTAGGTCAACCTAACCTAAACTAATTTTCTTTATACAAAAAATCGGTGTATCATGCGCGTGCCAGAAAGAAAGGTACATACTTGTTGTGCTCTCTTGTGAGTAGTGAAAAACATGGCTTTTTACAGGAATGAGTGCAACATTAAACAAACACCCTTACTTTTGCTTATTCTTTCTCTTCTTTCGCTTGCTTGTTTTCTGTACTGCCGCCATGACCCTGGGAAGGCGCAATCTTGTTTTTTTAACATTATTGGTCCACTGCAACGTGTTTTGTGTAATAATTGAAAGAAATGTATTACGGACTAAAAAGGAAAGAATTGGATTGAATAAAAATGAGTGAATATAAAAGGAAAATCAATTAGCAGATTCTTTGAATGTGCATTTTTTTTTGTTTAATATTTTCCTAGGCTATAATTTTTTCATTTGAACTCTTCATTCTAAAAAAGTGTTGCGGTTTGTGTTTCAACTCCTGACTGCAGCTATTTATTGTGCTTTGCTTTGCAAGCAATATTACATTGCCTGATAACAGTAGAAAAAGCTTTCTCCCATTGCAAAAAAGAATTGCCATTTGCTTTTGAACATTTTCACCTTTAAAGGAACTTCGACACCTACATTCTGCCACTTTTGTCTTATTACAAACATACACTTGTACTTATATGTATGCACTTCTGCTGGTTTTTGTTGCGAGTGTTGTTGTGTGCTTTGTTGCTTTGTGGCTTCTTCAGTTTGTGAAAGAGTTTTTCATGAGGTTTGCAATACTAGCTTTAGACTCTCTAATTTTGACACTTGAATAGGGTTTATTTGCATAAAGTGTGCATGTACACACACATACTCACATGGGTGCTTGTTCGTGTAAGTCCATTTACATATTTTTTCTGTGTGGGTGTAACAGTTCGGTTTGTTTGGTTAGGGCTTTGTTGGCGTTGAAAAGTGGTTTCATAGCCACAAGAATTCAATATAAGTTTTCCAATGTACAACTAACTACGTGGAAGTGTTTTGCATATTTTCGTATGCGAAAATACACAGAACAAGGCAAACTGTGTGCAAAACCGCAAAAATGATTGAAACGAAATAGTTGCCGCACAGTAGGCATTGTTTAAGTCGACTTTGTGTGCCAACCAGCTATTGTGAAATTTTTTAATAGAAAACATTTATTTAAATTATTTTAGTTCCAAGTGATGAAATTTGCATTTTTTTGCATTGGGAAGGAAAAAGCAACAAAGGCATTTTCTAAATATCAAAGCAGTTGAGTGGATATCTTTATTTGTTCTGCTCGGAAAGTCAATTATTTTCTTCTAATGAAATTGAAATCTGACGATATTTGTTTAGGTTAGGGCTTAAATATTTTGAATTGAATTTTGTTGAATTAAAAACCAAAAAAAAAATATATGTATATATATACAGTGTGAACGATATGAAGTGTTACCAACTTCACACTGCTTGTATTTGTAAAACAGCTCATGAAATCAACGTAAAAATTGTTCTAATGACAGTTCAATATATTGTTTATAAGCCATCAAAAGCATTTGCGTATTTGTTGAATTATTTTTTTCTGTGATGGAATTCAAACGTAATAGTGTAATTGCGTTATATTTGGCTGGAAAATCACAACCAGCCATTGTTCGTGAGCAAAGTCACCTCAAAGTGAATAAAATGTTTGTGTATCGCACTATAAAACGTTACAATGATACAGGTAGCATTGCAAAACGCTATGGAGGTGGACCAAAAAAAAACCGCAACAACGCCAGAAATGCTTCGGAAAGTGAAGGCTCGACTTGAACGAAATCCACGTCGCGGTGGAAGAAAAATGGACAAGGAACTGAAAATATCGCACGACAGCATTCGACGCATATTGAAAAATAAGCTCAAGGTCAAGGCTTACAAGTTCCAAAAAGCACACGATCTTTCACCCCAGCAAAAAAAAGTTCGGCGCGAAAGACACATTGCGTTTTCTGATGAAAAACATTTCCCAATTGAGCAGTTCATAAACACTCAAAACGATCGTGTTTACTTGACCGAACGCTCATACGAGAATTTGAGCCTACATATGGCCACTCGAAGCAATTTCCCATCGCAAGTAATGTTTTGGGCCGCAGTGACTGCTGATGGTCGCTGTCCAATCGTTTTTATTGAGCCTGGTGTCAAAGTGAATGCGACTTACTATCGGGAAAATGTTTTAGAAGCCGCTTTAGAACCGTGGACACGCAAACATTTCGATCGTAGACCATGGACGTTCCAACAGGACTCGGCAACGTCTCATAAAGCTCGTATGACCCAAGAATGGTTAAAAAATTATGTTCATGTGCACTTCATTTCGTCCGCACAATAGCTTTCGAATTCGCCAGACGCAAATACGATGGACTATTCCACATGGTCCATTTTGGAGAGCAAGGTGAGGACTAAAAAATATACCAGTAAGGATGCGCTGAAAAAAGCGATTATATGAGAATGGGCCAAAATACCTCAAGATCACATTCGTGCAGCATGCAACTCATTTTTTGACCGTTTGAAGGCTATAGTCAAGGCAAAAGGTGGTCATATCGAGCTAAAGTGAATATATTTTAAAATTGTAATCATTTTTGAACAATTTTATGTTTGAAATCAATAAAAACTAATTTCACACAAAAAAGTTATGGTGTTTTGGATAGGTAACACTTCATATCGTTCACCCTGTACATATGTAAATAAAAATAAAGTAATCATAGAAAGTAAAATTAGAAATGCTTAAATAAATATAAAGGGAGTTATAGTTATAGTTATAGTTATAATCTGTTGGATAATTTTATAGCATTTATTTTTTGAATATGTCTGCCGCAGCTACGAGTTACATGGTCCATGCGATCAACCCACATTTTTACTACCTTTTGTAATAAATCTCAATAATAAATCTAATGAGTCCAGTCAGCAAAAATGCGACGCAAACGATCATTATTTGGCTTCAATTCGTGTACGAGCGGTATTTTATAGACACTTAAGAGGACCCGGTGGTCTAGAAATTTGAAACCATCAATTTTTCGTTTTTTCGTTACTACTCAAATACTAATTTGTTTTATACAAACTGAATATAAATTGCTCGTTTTGCGATTAGTTACGCAATGTATACCTAATAAAGAAGAAAATGTATTTAAAACTTAGAAACAATTTTCACACTTCTGAAGTATATGTAAAGCATGGGTCATATATTGGTGATTTTTTTAAATCAAAAAATAACAAAAAACGATTTTAATATTGGTTTGTTCGAAAGAAGAAAGATTCGAATACGATTTCATAAACGTGGCCGCCTCCCTCCGCAGAGGCAAGACATTGTCTTTCTGTCAAGATTTTTAGCTGACAAGAGCTCTCAATATCAAAATGACATATGATTAAGAAAAAATAGCACTATATGAACCACCCTGTATAAGACATCGTTTTAAATATTCCTTAGAAACTGAACTTCCTAACTTGTTTTAATTAACAATACAATTAAAGCCTTTTCCTACTGTAATATTATCTTCATTTATAAGTGTGTGTGTAATATTTATGTGACACATTTCTTTGTAAATAAAGGGATAACGAATCGGGACAACAAAGGATTTTCTCATAAGAGTGTAAGTATATGCAAATATGCAAATTCGTATGCATGGCAGCTTGACAAAAATCAAATAAATAAATTGAGTAGCTGAGAGCTTTGCTGTAATTTCTCTTGAATATGTATGAATAAGAAGTAACTGCACCAAGAGTAGGAAATTGAATTAATTAATGGCAAGTGTATATGCGCTTAAATGATTGAATCTTAAGGTGGCCATTACTAAGTAAAGTGAAAGCTTCTTTCTTTGGAAATACTTTCGGGAAACTTAGAGATTATAAAACCGTTAGGTTTTTACAAACTATTTATCTCAATTTAATAAAAAGGGTTATTCAAAGGACGCGCCTAGAAGTTGTTAAGAAAAAAATAATATATGCAAATAATTAGATTCTTTCAGGTTTTAGTAGTTTAATTCAAAATATGGCTCTTAACAATTACATGTGAAAAATGGCATCATTTAAATGCCCACCATGACGCGCACGTCTACAAGCTGCCATATGAGAAATCATTTTTAACGACTTCAACGCCAGTGTGGGCAAGAAGGGAATTTTTGGTCCCACAGTCGGAAAATCCAGCCTGCACAACGAAATATCTGGTAACGGACTGAGACTGATCGACCTCGTCGTAGCCCGAAACATGTTAGGGTGCAGCACCAGATTCCAGCATTAGAAGATGCACCAAGCTATATGGCTGTCTTCTGATCGAAAAACGCCTTTATCTTCCGCTTCAGAGGCGAAGCGTTCGGACGACATGACTCAGCCAACGAAGCCGCTGGACCTTTATTCGCTGCACTATGACTATGTAGCCGTGAAGCTCGTACATCTCATTGTTGCCAACGTGAAAAAGTCCAATAATTTTCCGCAGAATCTTTCTCCCAAACCCTCCAAGAGACGCCTCACCGGATATGACAGCCTTGTAGAGTGTTAGTTTTTTTCGTCAAAGGAGAGGGTTTTACTACTCAATTGCCGACTTAGTCCACAGTAGTACTTGTTGGCAAGAGAGATTCTCGGTTAACGGTGGCAGGAAGCATTAAATTCCTAGATAAACGAAGCCCCTTAGAACATCGAAGTCACCGAAATGGACCTGAATTCAACTTAGTTGAATACATGAATTGCATATTTTCTACTTAACATATGTCAAAATGGACAGCTGCTACAAACTTAAGCAATTCTTCTTCTAGTAAGAACAACGCACCTATTGCCAATATTTTCTTCATATCGACATTCATTTTTGGAGTAAACGCAATTTTTGCTGGTTGTATTTTTAAGACATATAGTTTGTATGGCTTTTTCTTTTTGATTTTGCTTTTGCAGTTTTATTTGCATACATCAAGGCGCCGCAATGCAATCTACTGCATCATCCATATTCGTATTGCTTTTGGCAAACGTTTGATTGTTCTGTGAATTTTTCAATTCCGCCAATGCAAATATGCACAACAAACATTTATAATTTACATATACATATACATATACATATAGGTACATATACATATACACATACATGTATGCATATATTTAAGAACAAATACAATAAAAACCGAATACATTTGCAATATGCGCATCAATCCAAATACAATGAATGCATCGCATTCCAACTTGCTGCTTGTTTATCTTTACACACACACATACAAATGCACATATATAAGTACATAAATACATTTAAGGCTTTCAATGTATTCTCGCTGAAGCGCATAATAAATATGAAATGCTAGGTTTGTATATGCAAATGCAAGTGTATTTTCATGCAACAAAATAAATGCTGCTCTACTTCAAGGGATTACACTCGGTTGGATTTATTTATTACACTCTTCTTCCATAAGAGTTGTAAATCCTTAGCGAGTGCTAGAGGGCTGAATCGCACCCGAATTGTGTTGTATGTACGTACATACACACACCGATAAAAGTATTGGCACAGTACTACCTAAAACATTTAAAAGGTTGTAACAGTAAATTGCTTTGATAAAAATAAAATACGTTTTCATCTTTTAAGATACTCGCATAAAAGGTTACTTCATAAGTATAAACAAAATCAAAAGCATTTCATTGTAAAAAAACCAAAATTTTAAACTTGTTACAAACTTTTCACCGAAAAATAGTATTGGCACAGGGAAAGTTAATTGTTTTCTTATTTCTAATGGTCTTATTTAGTTATGTGTAGATAAGCATTTCCTTATTATAACTTCATTTATAACCGGTTTCTAATAATCGATCCAATTTTTAGCAATATTTTTTTATTATTGCTTTCAGTTGTTCTTTGTTCGAAATATGATTTTTTTTTTGTATTTTCGGGACAACTAGCAAGTACCGCACTTAGGCAACATTAAGTCCATCGTACTGCACTGGGGCTCTCTTTTGTATTTTCTTTAAAGATACCCAACTTCCGAAGGATCTGAGGAGTTCTTGTGGTGCCAACGAGCCAAGGTTTCGCTTCCTAACACATCAGTGCCAAAGATCTCAAGCCTGGTTCGAGCGAAGGCCGGGCAGATGCACAGAAAGTGGGCCGCGATCTCATCCTCCTCTCTACATGCTGGGCAGTGTGCACTGTCTGAGAAGCCTGTTTTCTCCATGTACTTCGCCCACAGAAAGTGGCCCGTCATCAGCCCAACCAGCTGCCTACAATCCCTTTTGCTTAGTGACTGGAAGATCTGCAATAGTCGGTCGGACGCGGCAGGTAACTTCAGTTTTGTCCTTCTGCAGCCGCTCTCAGCCTGCCAAGCTCTCTTGTGGGTTGAAGTAATCTGTTTGCTAAGCGTAGCTTTGAGAGCTGCAGAATGGAGTAATAGAACGGGCTCCAGGCCAAAGAAGTTGCCCTCAGAGCCCATCCTAGCTAAAGAGTCAGAGGTCTCGTTACCCGCGATACCCATGTGTCCGGGGACTCATGTTAGCATCAGGATATTAAGTCTACCGACATGGTTCAGTCTGGATTTACTGGACACAACTACCCTTGAAGTGGTTGGAGAGCTGTCTAAGGCCATGAGCGCAGCTTTGCTGTCGCTACAAACACATACAGATCTGTCTCTACACCTGTATTCCGCAACAAAGATCACTGCTTCTTAATAGTTTCGCATACGTTGTTCCAACACATCCCATAGATGCTCGATGGAGCTCATGTGTGGGGATAGTGGGGAGTGTTTCGAGTATACGGGGTATTGTACAAGATCCATTCCTTAACAATTTGAGGGATATGTTTCGGATCGTTGTTCTGTTGAAAGTCCTGTCTGACTTTTGAGCGCTGCGTTTTAAATATTGCTTCAAAATATTTAAGTACATCATCTTGTCTATTACTCCTTCGATAAATAGAAGCACTCCCACGTCTGATGCCGCATACATCCCCATACCATAACTCCACCGTGTTTCACTCCATATTTGGTTTCCGAAATACTAGAATGCGATCATCACTTGGATATATATTAAATTTGCTTTCATCAGAAAACAGTACATCGTTCAGAAATCAGGACTTTTATGGATTACTTAAATGATTTTACGAAATCAAATCTTTCTGCTGATTTATTTTGCTTATGTTTGGTTTTTTCCTCGGAACTCTTGCGCTGTATTCAGCTCTTCTCAAAGTATTTTGCATTGTTTTGGCGGTCACCTCGGGTTCAAAACTTGCCTTAAGTTCGCCTGCGATTTCAGATGAAGAAGTCGATGGTGATTTTTTCACAATTTTTATTACGTGGCGCTCTTCTTTTCTCGTCAACTTTGTTGGTCGGCCCGATCTCTTGCGGTTTTCCAAATTTTGTTTACCTTTAAATCGGGTTGCTTTTAAGGTTACTATAGCATAATAACATTTGTGCCAATGCATTTTTCGCAAAATATATGGAGCTCATTTAGATTTTTTTTCTCAAAAATAAAGAAATTGATGTCGAATATTTTAATAAATAAAAGAACATTAAGTTGCAGTGTACCAAAAATAAAAAAGAAATAAATTTGTGAAAATAAATAAGTTTATGTGCTATGCCAAAATGTACCCTCGTATCTACTTTGTGCCAATACTTTTTTCGGTGAGTGTATATATTTTTGTCAATTGCAGAAAGCCATCGGTGAACTCGACTGTGGTCTGTTTTATTTTAAGCCGATTAATTGAAAAACTGTCTGATTCAAGAAACTCACACTCTGTGTTGTTGTGTGTAAAGAAGTTGTTTAAGAGGATTATAAATAATAAATTCATAATTCATATTATTTATAATCCTCTTGTTATTTATAGCAAACTAAGATGTCGCATGCATTTTTTCTTTCTACAAAATGTGGCTCCAAGAATTACAAGTAACTATTTATTTAGCCTAGCATTTTGTCGATATTCTCGCAGAACTTATGACTTCAACTTTTCATAGTCTACAACTTTTGCTTAAATTATTTCGCTTACAATACGCTGACGAACGACGGCGCCAATCAAGCCAATACTTGGCTAAACTTTTCAAATCTAAAATCTCACTAATTTTCAAAGTTTATTTTTCTGCACGCTTACGGAGTCGCGCCAATACGATTTTTAATTCGCTGAAATTGAATTTCTTGCACAAATATTGATTCAAACTTTTCATTACACTCGACTGCACCAGTCAGAGTACCACCTACGGTCGTACATACACAATCTTATTCTGCACATAGCTCAATGCTAGAAGTTTTCCTACCTTACTTTCTTTTTTTTCACTCTCTTTCTCTATCATCCAAGGCAGGTCTGACCATTTGTAAATTTTCTAATTTTTATGCTGGCACAAGTTTGCCGTTAACTTTTGTAACAGCTACTTTAGATGTTTGCGCTTCCTGACTTGACTTAACAAGCGTACGTGTTTGCGTTTGCACGCGTGAGTGAGTGAGCGAGTGAGCGTGCATGCATGGTGCATAAAAAGCCTTACTAGTGAGATGTATATTTTTCTTAAGTGGTACTAGTTTGCCGTACGTGAACTAAACTGCAAGTGATTATATTCACACTAGTTTAAAAGGGACCAGAATGAGGTTATATTGAAAATTACAAAAAATTTCGAATTGTTTCAAGCAAGCTAAATATATTAAACATACGAGTTTTTTACATAGTTTAAGGCACTTCCGCTTTCTCTGTGAATGCCCTGCCCTATGGAAGTCGAGGTTGCTCACCCTTGATAAGCCGCTTTTTGGAAACCTCGAAGAGCAGGCCGGTATAGACGTAAACAACGTTATAAGGTTTCTCAATCGCACAGACAAGATAAGTATAGTCGTGTAGGAGTAAATGTATAACCTCTTGGTAGCGAGAATGTGCCAGCAAAATGGTGCGGAAGCGCTAGCTGGATTCTTGGTGAATCACCACTTCAACTAACCAACTAAGGCATAACTTCCTGATACTGGTTAGAACACTAAGTTTTAGAAAAAGGTTTTTTTTGTAGTATTAGTAGGCAAGCCTTAAAAACCATCTGCCTGTCGGAAGCGACGTAAAATTATAGGTCGTTCCATTGTCGGACGTATAGCACAAATTGAAGGAGAAGCTCAGTTCAATACTTAATAAAAGCTATTTTTTAATTTTTATACCAGCGCATTAGTATTAGTAGTCGATGACTAGGTGCGAAAATCCTTTTCTCGTGAGAGCGCTCTCGAAATGTACATTTTTTATAACTTTTGTCAGTTGATGGCACATCGGAAAAAAATATTACTAAATATTTCGATATTTTTTTAACGAAAATTGGGAATTTGCAGTTTCCACGCCACCATTGAAATATACAAACGCCGCATTACCGAAGTCAGTATTGGGGTTTGCGTTAGATATATATGCCATATGTAAAATAATTAATAATTATGAAGAAATATTAGTCTGGGGAAAAATAAGTACATTATAATTTCTCGGTATATGGCGGTAGGATCTACATCTCGTAAAGTATCGATCAAACAATTTAAAGTTTGCACTCGTTGTCAAGGTGACATTTAACACTAAAAAAATTAGTTTGCTGTTTTTTGTTTGTTCTATTCAATTGTGAGTTACGGGGTGTTAACAAAGAAGATTCGGTGCGTTTTACAGTTTTTTGTTTGATAAAGGCGAAAATCCAAGCCAGGCCGCTGAAATTGTGAATGGTGTTCATGGTGCCAATACTCTAACAGCAAATTAAGTGCTATTCTGGTCTCGTCGATAATGGATTTATTTTTCTCCAAACTAACATTTTCAGCATTTGCATTTAAGCTAATATTTTGCATCTAAGTGCGGTAGCTGAAGAGCGCGAATAATGGTTCCGTGCTGATATTATTGATTCCGTCTAGAACTATTAAGAAAAATGGAAATTTAGCTGCTTAGTGGAATATCGTCTGATATATGTCGGGGTCCTGTTCTGTATATTAGAGCACTTAAGAAATCGAACAAATTCTTACTCTTCATAATGTCCTAAGAGTGAGCCAGCGTATATTTGTGCCGTAATTTAGTTATTTTTCTTTTGTTAGTTAAATTAAAATTTTTAGCTACTTCTGCATTATTTTATTAGTAATTTTATCCAATTTTTTTTTTGTTGTTCACTCCACTCGGGAGCATAGGGCCTCGACAAGACTCAGTCTTGCGTTGGTTTCGTTAATCTATTTTGCTTTCTGACAGGGTAGTGGATTAGCCTGCCGCTACCAATATCCAATAATCACTTATAATTTACATAAGTTTGCAATGCATAAAAATAATCAGAAATTAGTGACTGAAAACCTAATTTCCATTCTCAGTTTCCATTAAACAGAGATTCTCATTTGTTTAAAGCATCATAGGGATCGTCAGTTGTGGTGTGATTCGTTTGCAAATGTAAATAATTTCCTTCACTGAATCCTCATCATCAATTTCTATGTCGCTCAAATCCGAATCTACTGATATGCAGCTTAATAATGTCGTAATTTGTGGAAAAACCTGCTATTAAAACGGATTAGCAAACTAATGAAGAAATGTTAAAAAAAAATCGCTTTACAAATACATGAATACCTCCAATACCCCCCGAATACATTGAAAAAATAAAAAAAAAAATAAAAAAGGGATTCCCCTTAACTAATTCGCTTTAGAGAAGCTGTGCCAAAATTCTTTTTTGATTTATAGAGAAATTTGGCTTAGAGAAGTTCGAGTTGTGGGACAAAAATTGAGTCCTATATTGCGTTCTAAAAGCTATTGCCACTCAATTTATTTCGAGTTATAGATAATTTGAGTTGTAGGAATTTGAGTTCTGGAAGTGTGACTGTATTTACAAAACCTTATATAACAACAAAAGTATCATACAAACGAAAAAGAAACGCAATGCTAACATTGAGGGCTTTCGGCTGGTGCAAAAACGAAAAATGACTAGTGTTATTTGCAATCAAAAAAATAATTGATTTTAAAATGAATTAAAAATAAATAAATATTAAAAATTATAAATAATTAAACAAATTTAGTTGGTAAAATTTAAGTCCAGCTTTCATACCTAAATTAAATAAAATAATAGCAGTTGCATGTTTGAAATCTTGCATTCCTATGCACAGATCTAGAAAGACCTTTAGGCAACAACTAAACCATATCTTAAGAGATCTCGGTGGTCTAGAGCTCAAAAATTTTTGGTATTTTCAGGAATTTTTTTTTACAAAAAAAAATTAAAAACGATATTTAAATTTTTTAAGCTTTTCATTTAACTTCTTTTACATACAAAAATGAATTTTTTTTAATTTTAATAATTTAAAAAATGGCGCTGAAGTTGACCCTCTCGAAAAAGTGGACCTGGACGGTGTTGTCTATTTTGCCTCTTCCATTTACTTAAAACACAAAAACCAAAAAAATTACACAGGCCAATAACCAAAAAACTTTTTGATAATTTTAACTAATTACTTTGAAATTTGGTGTCCTGATTACGAAAAACATTATTAAAAAGTTGTATAACCCATCAATTTTTCACATTTTACAATTAAGTAAAAAAGTTTATGTACCAAAATGTATATGATATATTTCACATCCCTGCGAGGTACAGTTTCTAAAACGGCTATGGGTGTTTCTTGCAGGGTTTTTTATGCTGAAAACGAATATGACCTTGAAATTGAGGTTAAATAGTCAAAAAATGCAGATTTTGGCCATTTTTTTAATTTTTTTTTGAGCAAGGTAAAGTTTTTTTTTTAATTTTCCACAACGGCATCGCAAAGTACTAGTCTTCAGCTTTAAAATCCATTTTTAAAAATATTTTTGCGATTAATATAAAAAAGTTATACTATTTGAATAGTTTTTTGGTTTTTTTTGACAGCATCAGGCCGAAAAAGTCGTTTCGATTTAAATGAGTTTAAAGTTTGAGGTACAGGAGCGCACAGACCACTCTTTACCTGGTTAATGGGCTGTTGAAGCTATAACATTGGGAGTTTCCGCAAGAAAATTTCAGAGTATATTCCTAATATACTATACTTTCGAAATATCGAAAAAACCATAACTCGATTTTTTGAAATTTCTAGACCACCGGGACTCCTTAATAGCGCGCCTAACTGGGTGAGCAAAAAATGTATTTCGATAGCTAATTTTCTCAAGTCTTCCCTGCAGGGTACATTTGCCAAGTATTATGTGAGCTTAGTGAGTATGTCATACTCGTAGGACGTGTACTGCATCCGCAATGTTGCAAACTTAAATATACATCGATACCCCTGTATGTGTGTGTGTGGGTGTGATTTTGTATGTGTTGCTCTCACTCGTTTATGCGCTTTGCAATGCAGACTAGAGTTTCTTTCATATTATTTGCTTTTGTTTACTCTGTTTTATTTATCTTAAATCTTGGCAGTTTAATCTAGAGCTTGTTGACTTTCTTACTTTATATCTACCCTTCGTTTCTTTGTATTATTTTTCTTCACCGTTTTTTTTTAACGAGTTTGAGAACTTAATTCCTTATTTCCTCTTTCCTGTGTTTATTGCCAATTGATTTTTCATCAGGTCTACGTGGATTCGCTTGCGATTGTAGTGATTCAGAATGGGTGCAAATAAAAAACCAAAATATTGGAAAAAAACAAATAAAAAACTAAATCAAATTGTAAAGCTTTACGCTTGCCTTTGGCGCATGGGGATTGTTGGAGGTGTGGGTGCTGTTTGATTTCAATTTGAAATTACGAAAATCCGTGAATTAAAAGTTTGTGATTTCTTCATTAGTAGGTGCCACTAGTTACCTTGTGCTTGTATGTATATGTTTGCGTGAGTTTATAGCCTTTTGAAGTATGCCTTGAATACGAACCTGGAAAGAAAAAGCAAACAAAATGTTTTTAGTAAATGTTTGATGAGAGTTTGATGAGAAGTGTTTGAGAGAGAGAGAGAGAGAGAGAGAGAGAGGGAAAATATTTTGAGTAAATATTTTCTCATAGTTAGCGGCCGCCGCGGTTCAAAACCCTTGGCATAAAACACTAAAATGATAGAAAGAGTTTTCCAAGTAGCCGTCACTGCACGGCTGGTAAAGACAAATCTCCGAGTGTACTTCTGCCATGAAAAAATCTACTGATGACAGCCAACTGTCGTGGTAAAATAAAACGGAACAAGTCACGTCGAATATTTGTGTATTATATTTTGCACACTTCGAAGAGGGATGCATTGAAACGCTGTGGCATATTTACTTTAAAAAACAATGGTACTACAAAGCAGTTTGTCGGAGAGCAAATAAGTAAGTGCACTAGCCTGCGATCACTGAGGTCGTGGGTTAGAATCTCATGTAAAGCCCGGTTCTCACACTTTTCCAAACTTTGCTACTTTCCCTGTTTTTTTTTTTAAAGAAAGAGTTCCTCCAATTTCTCAACCCCAAAAACGTATCCTTTCTATCCTTACTCCCGCACAACAGTCTGCGCGTTATTTGCATTGTGGCTGCTAAAACAAGCAAAACAACAAACAGTTACACATTGCATCTGTGGCGCCAGCAAGAGGAAGCGGGCAATCGCGGTAATACCGCTGCCACACCAAATTTAGCGAAGTCCTCAACCAACTGTGCGATCCTTTTGCAGAAAAATGTGAAACACAGATGGCGCTCCAAGCAGTAAAGAAGGCGTTGTTCCTAAGCAACAACAAGTGGGAATTTCCACCACTTAGGACTCGTAGCGGTAGGCTAATCACCTACCCTGCCAGAAATCAAATAGAATAACGAAACCAACGCAAGACAAGTCCTGTCGAGGCTCTATGCTTCCGAGAGAAGTGAACAAAATTCACTACTCGCTAGGTGGTTGGTGAATCGAAAGCAGTTCAATACAGTACTTCTTCTGAGGATGACAAAACCTCAGCTCTAAAATTTTGTGGGCATCCGCGGGGCATACATGCCGTGACACTCGGAATTACTACGAGTATGGAGAATGAGGTAGAATCATCTCAGCAGCTGCCCCTTAGCTACCCCGTTCTCGCGGGACTAAGATTTAAGCATCTTGGTTCTCACTTCTTTTCTGCGCAGGTCTTGATATCAAAAATCTGATGAACTTCATCAGCATAAAACGGTTAACACAGCCGCAACTTAGTCACCGTTCATAGTCCATAAATACTCCACCTCCCCGGCTCTCTCCTTTTCGTCCTATCGTTTTCATTCAACGCTTTTTTCCCCCTTACAATGGTATCAGAAAGGATGAACCCAACTTCTTTCGTCCAAGAGCTTTCTGGACAACAATTACAACCTAACCTATCCATTCGACTACTTTGTTTTTTGCATAAAACCTTTTTTGTAATATACAATTCTTCACACATATTGGTGAATAAGAAATTACAAAGAGACGGTGTTGCATAGCTTGTTTAGTTTGCGAAATTGTACGCTTAGTGTGGGTACATTCAGAATTATTGCTGCGTTGACGGAATTAAAAAAATTAAGACTGGATTATGTTTCAGCTTGAAATCGATTGACAGTAATATTTTGGTATTTTGCATGATGAAATCTATAACTTCACTCAGATAGCCATCAGTTTGCTTGAATATATTTTGTGTTTGCCGAAGACTAGCGCTAAACTGTAACGAGAATTTTGAAGCGTCAACAAATTGTGACTGCAAGAAAAGCTGGACTCAACCAGCAACGCTATGAAGTGAAAGTATTTCAGATAAGAATATTGATTTTATGTTAATATCTGAAACGCATCTAACAGAGAAATGTTACATAAAAACACCGATTAATAAAACATTCCACACAAATGATCCAGCAGGTACAGCAAGAGGACGAACAGTAATCACCGTAAAAAATAATATTGGTCGTGTAGGTAATAGAAAGTACTAATAAATATAATTTACAATCAACTGCTATAACAGTTACAGATGGAATGGGTTTTCTAGTTATTGCAGCCGTGTGTTGCCCTCCAAATCATTCTACATATTGAAAGTGAAGATTATCAAACTTACTTTAAAACGCGAGGACCACAATTTATGGCATGCGGCGTTTATAAGGCTTCACTTCCAATAGGGCTCACACTTGTTAGCTCCAAGAGGACGCGAATTCTTCAGAGACATACAGGCGAATAATTTGTATCATTTATTTTCAGCGCACCTTACCTACTGGCCTAGCGATCCAAATAGAAGACCAGACGACATCGATTTCTGCATAAGCTAAGGTGTATCCAAAAATAGGTTCACCCTCGATACATGCCCCGATCTCTCATCAGGCAACTCGCCATTGATTTAACAATGAATTACAAAAAGAAAATTCAAGCAAGGGTTCACAACAAGCGGACAAACTGGGTACACTTTAAATAATTGGTCGCGGACTCGCTGTTACTGAATGTTCCGCTAAAAGACCAACACTGATTTGGAGACCGCCGGTGAACTTTTCAACAAATTCAATCAAAATGCTGCATGGAGGCCTGTGCCAGAAATAGATTACAACTACGCTGCCACTCACATTGATGATCACATTAAGATTGTGAGGGGTTAGGGGTAGTCAGAGGCTCGAAAAAATAATGATTTTAAATACTTTTTTTTGCTAGTCTGTTGCTTTATTTTACAAAAATAAAAACACAGCCTTAAATCATCATGTTTCGATTTGACTTTAGCACAATTTCAAAAAAAAAAAAAATAATTGTAAAAGTTATCGCTGTTTGTGTGGAGCCCGTTTCTCCAGAAGTCCCTTGCGGTCATCATCACAACTCTTTGCAGATTCATCTAAAATCAATCGGACAAGAGAAATAAGTTTTACTAATAGATAATCTTGTGCCTGATCGAATTTTTTTTTCCAAATTAATAATATGGCGGCCTCAGCAAATATTTTTCAGATTTTCGAGAAAAAAACCGACAATTAATTGTTAAAAAAAATCGAAATTAAAAAAAAAAAAGATCAAAAGCTGTATAAATTTTATTGAAATCTACCAAAGGGGTTTTAAGTTACAATGATCACCAGTGCAAAAAACATAGTTTTGAGAAAAACGCATTTAAAGTTTTGCTATCGTCGGTTGCTTTCACCAAATGGAGCGCCCGATCGCCTTTTATTATTGGGGAATAACTCGAAAAGTATTTGTCGGATTCACTTTAAATTTTCACACAATATTTTTAAGATATTAAACTTTAAGAGTATGCAAAAAAAGATCCAATTCTTTAAAAAATCTGACTACCCGTAACCCCATAATAAATGAAAAACGCAAGCTAATGCACATATGAAAAAAAAAAAATTTTACGAAAAAACCAAAACAGGTTAGCAGGCTCATAAAACAATTAAAAACCGCACTAGAAGACTCAGAGAATGCAGAATTTCAAGGGTATTAATCCAAGCTCTCCCCTTACGCAAGCCTCGGACTATTCACCCTGGAAGGTAACAAAAAAAGTTTACAACCAACGGTATCAGGAAACAAATTGACAAAGTAAAAGCTATCGAGCCTGCGAAACATTTTTCAAAGGTTTTTGTACCATTTCCGAGTGAAAATGCGAAAGAAGATCATAAAATTGAAAATTTGTTTTTAGTGCCATTTCAAATGAGTTTCCCAATTTTACGATTTACTTGGAAAGAGGGAAAACACACAATAAGTAAAACAAAAAAGGTATTGGGATACGACCTTATAACGAGGAAGGTTTTAAAAGAGCGATGAGCAAAAATGAGTACTTTCGCATTCAGTAGAAATTTCCCGAAATTATACTTATTTTAAAGCCTTGGAAATCTCCGCGCCTTGTCTCCAACTATAGGCCAATAAGTCTGCTGCCTACTGTTCCTAAACTTTTTGAAAGTCTGCTAATGAAAAGAATTAATCCGATAATTGTGCAAAAACATCTTATTGCAATACTCCAATGACACGAAGGCCTGGTATACCGGCTAAAATGAGCCTACCGCACAATTACTATACGAGGTGTGTTCAAAAAGTATCGCGAATTTTGAATTTTCGCAGGTTACGTATATTCGAATTTCGATTTTTTTGTGGCGATATGTTGGTACTCATGTCTCTCACTCATGCCGAAGAGTTGGGCCATTTTGAATGTTCAGTTAATTGTTGACATCTGCTTTGCTTGTACGTGTTTCGGCTCGTCTTCGATTTTTACCTATTCAAAAAGATGGATCAAAGAACATGTTTCAAATTTTGTGTGAAAAACGAAATTGAGTGCGCGGATGCATTCCGAATGTTGACTGTGTCATACGGAGAAGCTACTTCGGACCAAAGCAACTTTTATCGGTGGTACAAAATGTTCTCAGAAGGCCGAGAAGATGTGAACGTCCAAAAGCGTGCCTGACGCCCGAGCACTTCAACAACGGACCAAAAAATTGATGAAGTGAAGAAAATGGTATTGGCCAATCGTCGAATCACCATTAGAGAAGTTGCTGAGGACCTAGACATATCGATTGTCTCGTGCCATTCGATTTCTTTCAATGATTTGAGCATGAGACGGGACGCCGTAAAATTCGTACCAAAACTGCTCAATTTCGACCAAAAGCAGCATCGCATGAACATTGCTAATGAGATGTTGGACTCTGTCCGCGACGACCCAAATTTGCTAATTTGCTCCAGAGGGTCATAACTGGTGACGAATTGTGGGTTTATGGTTATGTCGTGAAAGCCAAAGCTCAATCATCTCAATGGAAGCCGCCGCACGAACCAAGACCGAAAAAAGCGCGTCAAGTTCGGTTGAATGTAAAAGTTTTGCTTACCGTTTTCTTCGATTGCAGGGGCGTTGTGCATCATGAGTTCTTGCCATCGTTGCTTGTGCGCGACTTTTTGGCCAAAAACAACACACTAATGATGCCACAGACCACCGTAAAAACAGCATCGAAGGAGGAGCTGAACAAGATTAAAAAAAAAAAAATGATTTTTTGAAGTGTTTCGATGATTGGAAAAAACGTTGGCATAAGTGCATAATACATCATGGGGATTATTTTGAAGGGACAAAATAGATATTAATGAATAAATAAAAAAACACAAAATTCAAATTTTTACACTTTGTTAACAGCCGACCTACCCTCAACAACTTATAAGAAAACTTCAACAGTTTTAGTTCCTGGTTGAAAACCTGGCGTATGAAAGCT
This sequence comes from Anastrepha fraterculus, assembly GCA_037575425.1. Taxonomy (NCBI): domain Eukaryota; kingdom Metazoa; phylum Arthropoda; class Insecta; order Diptera; family Tephritidae; genus Anastrepha; species Anastrepha fraterculus. The sequence continues at coordinate 77,435 of JAYXIM010046434.1, forward strand.
AACGAAACCAAATATATGCCGATTACTTTCGCGTTTCGCTACGACCCATGACCTGCCGTATGTCGAAACAGCTGCTCAAAACCTCAGACAGATAATGCCAAATATTTAGGTATCCTGCTAGGCAGGCGTCTCACGATCGCATATATTTTTAAGGCGAAAACAACTTCTGCTATAACTCCATTCACTTTACAGGTTACTGGGCCACAAATCAACATGGTCCCTGGACCATAAAGTTTTCTTATACAAAATAATTCTTAAACCAAAGAAACAAGAACAGTCACAGTGACAAATCGAGATTTTGTATGGTGGAACGCAATTTGATATATCCGTGTGACCTGTTGGAAAGTAAGTTCCCCAACAACCACGCCAAACTGCTGCAAGTTACAATTTTTCTACCACAAATTATGTCAATGCTGAAAACTAGCCTTAAGGTCTTTGTAGTCAGTAACAACACACCCTGTGTATATATAAATTAGTTCGCTTGAAAAAGATAGACCCCAGAATAGACAAACAAATATGAATTGCACATTTGCACACCATTAACAGCTTTTTTTGTAATCATTTCAAGTAAGAAGAAAAACGCCTCATTGTATTTTACTTGCAAAGTCAAAGTAATTTTACTTATCGCTCAAAAGAAATTTCCGCACGAAACAAAGAATAAAAACTGCAAGAAATAAAAAAATTCACACTGAACTACATCACCACCACTTATTAGTCAGCAAGCAATTCACCAGCCATTCTTGCGTAATATATCTGTCATTGCCATTTGTTACTCTGTCTGCGTGGTGGTAAATGACCTTACAGCTGGATACACTGCCTGCTTGCCTGCCTGCCTGCTTTCCAACTTGTAGCCACTCTTCAAATGCTTCAGCACAAATTGCCAGAAGATGATAATGGAAATAAGCAAAGTTTTCGAATGTGAAGTATTACGCAGGAGCATACATTAAACTGTGCGCATCGCCAAGAGGTCTTTAGTAGATTACTCGGTAAAGAAAAATCCAACTAATTTATCAACTTGCCACATGGCGGATGTGAGCGTAACAAATAAGTTGTTGTTACTAGCGGCGGCGGCGGTGGCGGTGGAGACAAATTCAAATAAAAGCGACCGAACATCTTTGCGTAGATCTGGCGGATTTTGATACGTAGTTCGTTTGCTTGTGCGTCAACTTTCCTCGTTTTATCTCCCTTTAATCGCTTCCTCTCTGTCACTACTCACTCATACAAAAGTAGAGCCAAAGTTAACTTGTATGGCTGTACGTATGTATATTAACTTTGTCATTGGCTTACGACAGTTGACTGCAACGATTACTGAATAGCTGCTTATCATGTTGCTTAATGAGTGCAAATCTTCGAGTAAGGCTTGCAACTGCCACCGCCACAAGCCACACATCGCTACTCCATCTGACTAGATTTCATATTTATGTGCGTGCTGTTGAAGCTGTTGATGCTGACAAAACATATACATAAGTATGTGTGTACATGCATTTAATAAGCGGCAGCACTTGTCGCGGCATGTCGCAATTTTGGATTTGTTTGCGCTTCGTTCCGGTGGATTATTGAGATTTTCCGTCGTTGCGTATGCGCGCCTTCATCGCTTTTCAGTTTGCTTGCGACTTCAACTTGTTTTCGCCTGTTGCCTGCATTACAGCAGCTGCCATGGATGTTGCACATTTATATACACACACATATGTACGTGCATAGTTCGGGTTTTAGTTCTCTGAATTCGTGTTTTACAGCTTGTTGCCGCGCGACGAGTTCCTTCAGCGTCGTTGACATAACTTAACGACACTTCCTGTTGATTCCTTGGTTTCCACTTGGAGTAGTTTCTTTTCTTATTACTAACTATTATTTTTTAAGTCTGCTTATAGTTCACTCTTCGTGCACCACTTTTTTCTCTATTCCTGCAGCTGCCATTGCAAGAAGGTTGCAAGTTTGTTTTGCTTGTTTCTGTTGAATTTCTATTTGTTTCATTTTGCCGGAAACTGCAACTCCAACATGTGGCAAGAACTTCTATACCTATAAGTGTGTATTAAAGATGCTAATTCTCGGGATTGTACTGATACCGGACCACTAGGAATCTCATTTTGTAAAATGTCCAGAATTTGAGAGGTTTCTCATGTATCGCTAAAGGCAATGGATTGGTTGGTTACTTTTGTAATTACTGAAAAGGACATAAATATGTACTTCGGCAGCCAAGCAGCAAATAGAGCTTTGGATACGTTATTTGTGCGTCCGAAATTAGTCGTAGAATGTCTGACTTCTCTCTCGACTGCATCCGAATACTTCGATATTAGGCGCATCCAGGTTCGCGATCACAGGGAAACGCATACAGGGAAGCGGCTGGGTTAACGAGTTGGCTAGACAGGTGGCCCTGGAGACGGTTTCATTACAAAACGAGAATATTGAGTTTCCCGTGAAAACCTGTGGTTTACTTTGGGAAGGATGGGTTTCACGTCAGCCTAGCGAGCGCTGAGCTAGTGCGCAAACATGCAAAGTCGCCAGATCCTTCTGGATCGAGGATTGTCGAGGAAACTTTTAAGACTAACAAAGCCACAGCTCTCGAATTTGGTAGGTATGCTTACCGGACATTATCCGTTGAGGGCTCATGCATGTGAATCGAAATTTCCCGGAATTTTTGAAAACCAAAAAAGACCGGGATCCCATGATTGACATCCCTAGCGTGTGTATATAATATAATTACTTACTTATATACATACAAAAAGCGCTCTTATGAAGCCTGCCAACTGCATTTTACAATATTGGGAATAATGAAACTCTTCTGCCGCCACTGTCTTCCAGGTGCCAATCTTTGCTTTCACATGAAATTCTGTCTACTTCCATTTAGATTTTAGTATGCATACAGTGAGCAAAATAACTGAACTGAGAGAAATCGAGACTGGTTGCTTTAAAGTCTATTGGAATTGAATTTCATGAATAACCCAAAAGCACCAGATTTATTTTAAGCTTAATGCTCTATTGGGAACCAATTGTTGCATATTACTAGTAAAATACTAAAAAAATATTATAAATATATATAGAAATATGGAGAGAAACATCTTTTTCCCAAATGTTTTACTACTTAGCATAAGTAATCCGCTTTGTAAAAAAAAATTCTCGCCTTTAAGGTGATTGACGAATCGACTCATTTTTTACTACTTCGTAAACACTGAAGTATTGAGCGCCGTCGTTTGAAAGAGATAAAAGGGGGAAGGGAAAAATGTTCCATGTTATACTCGTACAAAAGGTGGGTGTTGTAAGACTCTTCATTGTCGTGCTGTCAGTTAAGACTTAACGAATTCAGCAGGATGGCATATAACCAGTCGTTGTTATTGCTGGAAGATCACTTTGGCGCGTCTTTCCTTGCACTGTGTTCGGAAACGAACTGCGGATGTGTGTCCATCAAGTTTCAATAGCTAATAATGCGCCACGCCACCGAACTGGTTTCACCAAAAACACAGCTTAAGCTTTAAGCCATGAACCCTTGGCATAAGTAGCTGTCAATATTGAACCAACTTCTCTTGGTCGCATGGTTATTTTAGTTTTGGACTTATTTAATGAAGCCACTTTTCAAATCTCTTTGATACAGGAACTCAACTTCGTTTCTTTCGATACCCAATTTCCTTGTTTTTGCTTAATTTCGTAGGCTTTTAATTAATTTAGGCTTTTTGTCTGTCTCACGTCTAATAAATCTGTAGGTTCTAAATGCAGCTGACGTGAATTTTGATCAGTAATGTTACCACTGGAGGCCGCCATAGACGAATGGGTTGATGCGCTCGGTAGTGCACAGGTTGAAACCCCCGGCTATGTAACACCAATTGATAGAGAAAAAAGTTTTTTCTAATGGCGCTCGCTCATGGACAGACAATGGCAAACCTCCGAGTGTGTTTCTGCTATGAGAAAACTTCGCATAAAAACCATTTGGCGTTCGGAGTCGCCGTAAAGCTGTAGGTCCCTTTATTTGTGGAAAAGCATCTAGACGCACGCCTTAAATAGGAAAAGGAGCTCGGCTAAACGCCCAAAAAAGGCTTTAGGGTTACTAATTCTGACTCTGAAAATGTTTCCATCCATTGAGCATGCGACTTGTATTTCACATCGAAATCGTCACTTC